>LBNU01009864.1:128559-150470 GCA_014162995.1 Artemisia annua | reverse complement strand
TAGGATCTCTCTAATCTCAAAACTCGTTTCGAGTGTTCTCAATTAAGCACATAACATATTCATACCTGAATTGAAAGATCCACATTTGTCGGGTAAGGGGAAGGCCGACTTTGAAAATTCGCCAAATTCCATACAGTCCCCTGACGCGTCAGCGCGCCGGCAGCGGCCAGCAGCAGACATGGAATTTTGCGAATTAGGCTACCGTTTGATGTTTTAAGTGTTTCGAAGGTTTATTTGTCATTATCCAAACATTAGGAGATCTTGATTATGTTGCCTCAACATTTTATTTTATCAAGTTTATATTTGTATATAGTAAAATAGATGTGAATATTCTTACCAGTTTCCCATTGTCAACAATGTAAGGAAACAATTTTGTGTAGAAAGTAGTATCTTCGTCCATGTGAGCTTCATGATTTTCCCAGCTGCAACTATGGAGAAGCCTTTCATCTATAATTTCCCAATCAGCAAAAGAAATATTTGATTCCTTATCTATGCTGACATTTTTTATAAGATACATTTAACTTTTTTAAAAAGAGTAAAATCAAAGCAAATACTCACCAGTTTCACCTTCCGCATGTCCTTGAAGAAGTCTTAGGCGTGTTGGAAAATGGTTCTCATGGTTTACTTGAAATCCATTATGAGCAAACCTCATCAATCTTAACCTATTCCCACGCGTTTTTGTCAAGACTACACGCTCGCCAACAAGTAACCCTGCCACTGCCACTATATCATCCCAATGAAGGTAAATCTGATATCCATAAGTATTATGAGTCCCAGGTATGATTGCCCGTCTTATCCTTACACGAATTTCAAAGGCAGCATATTCCAAAAAGAACTCATTGGGCAGTGTCCCCTTAATGAAATCTCCGTGAAACCACTGTTAAATAATTTCAGCTAAGTTACTAACTGAAAGTTGCTTGAATGAACAATAGTGTTTGTTAAATATTAAAAATTATTACCGGAGAAACGTTCTCATCTTCTCTAACTAGACCTGTGCATCTAACCATCCGATGCCTTGTATGTACAGCTGCATACCCCCCACTCTCCCCTCCGTCCTCTTCATATGCAGTCACATAAAACGTATCAGCTGCTTCTTTTATGAAATGCAGAGTTCTAACATTCACGTATCCGCTTTCATCTATAAAACTTCTCCATCCTAAACCAGACAACTCCCATTCATGTGTCTCTGCTCGGTAGCTTATGTAGACCTTTCTTTTAAGCCTCATGTTATTAACTAGGTATAGATGGTTCTTATTGTTGTAGTAATTCATATGGAAATAATCCGGTAGAGTCTATGGAAAAATGCAAGCATAATTCAATATAAATTTAGTAAAAAAGTACACTCAGAAACATTACTCTTTCATTATAAACTCAATACAACTTATCAGAGCTTGAATGTCTTCGTTTGGAATCAATTCCATTATGAATTGTGTAGTCATAGTTGCTGAAAGTTTACACACATTGATTTTATATTAGTTTATGTTTAAAAATCCATCTTTCTTAACATATAAAACATTTTAGGTTTAACATGTTTTAACTCAAATTGAATAAATGTATAGTATGACAACTTTCCAAATACTTCAGAATGTCTATCTAAGAGCATGAGGAGTAATAACACGATTCCAGCATTATTCCTATGTGGCACGTTTTTAACTTGGTAACGCAAGTTATGACCATTTCCTGAGTTCTCACGTTAGTCCCACGTTACAACTCAAGTTGGTATAGCAACTTAAGTTATAACTTGAGTTATGTCAAGTTATGACTCCCTTTGCCAAATTATAACTTGAGTTATACCAAGTTATTATGGTTTGCGTTTTTTTTAAAGTGAGTTATACCAAATTATTAGGCTCTACCTACCACCAAAACATTATCCCTACAGTGTTATCAAGTAAGGAGTTACCAAGCAATGTATGCTCTAACTACCCACCAAAAACATTATCCCAACAGTGTTATCAAGTAAGGAGTTACCAAGCAATCAGAAAGGCATTGTGATTTTTTAATTATTTTAAATGATATATATGCAAATAACAGCAATCAAGTAAATTCATCAATGATCATCTTAAAAATGAACTAACAAACAGTTTTTTTTATAAACAACATGTTCTATTTTCAATAACAAAATAAAAAACAAATAATAATAATAATAATAATAATAATAATAATAATAATAATAATAATAATAATAATAATAATAACACAAAATAATCCACATTTACTTATGCACATTTGTGGATCTAATGAACATTTGCAAATTAAATTATTACATGTATTTTTTAAGCTAAAAACCTGTTTAAATTCGTTATTCAACATCATATAAACTATTATTCGCAACAATCTTATTCTATAGGGAAAGTAAACTAAGTTATAATCTGCTTGAACAAGTATCTTTATCTATAAAAAGTTAAATATATCACCAGATATATATTATAATTAAAGCATGCATGCAGAAACTAAACATCAAATCAATTGTACACCATTCCAAGGTCAGTAGTCTCACACGCATCTGTTTAAAAGCTGATTGATCTATTAAGATCCTAATGATGCCCAGAAACTATAATATACACACATTCATTATTTGAGATTGGGTAATATTACCTGGTTGAGCAGAGAGAGATTTTCTGAAGTTTATTTAGTCCTTATATTGTTTCAGCAGGGAGAGATTTGTGAAGTTTGATTCAGCATATAGAGTATTTTTTTAGAAGATCTAAGAAAGATTTTATGGGTTAATTAGTGTTTCAGTAATATGATGGATGTGATGTTCAGGGGAAGTGTGTACGCCGCCTGTTATATCCCTACTTGACCCCTACCTTATTTTTTTAAAATATAATAATAATAATAATAATAATAATAATAATAATAATAATAATAATAATAATAATAATAATAAAATGAAACGTCACCCGGTCAACCCGAGTGTTGCAAACCATACGGGTTTGGTTTTTACAAACACATTTTACCAAACACATTTTTTAGCACTAACAAAATCATCAATCAGTAAAACTACAATGGAATTATCATCCCAAGTAATCCAACCTCTTGCTCTAACTGTCATTCATCCCGAAGATGCACAACAACTCCAAAAGGCGGATCAAATGATTTATTCAATAGATGAAATCAAGATTAAACCTAATAACTTTGTTGCCAACCTCAACCCAACCAAAAACAAAGAATTCTTTCAAGATGTTCTCACTTTTGTTGAAAAATGTTGTATTCGAAAGACATTCATCCTAAAACCTTCTTTCCAGTATGAGAGTTACCTAAAGGAATTCTGGTACACTGCCACTGTCACCAAATCAAACACAATCAAATTCACAGTTGAAAATGGTAGTACTAATCTTGAATTTGGCGTCTCTTCCTTTCGAGAGGCTATAGGAGCAAATTACTTAAAAGACCCTCAACAGTATGAAGCAAATCCTGATGGTAAGGTTACTAAAACTTTCTTTGGCAATATTGGCTACAGTGATAAGCTAACCGGAACCCTTAGAAAGACCTATCTTCCTCCAAATTGGAAACTGTTAATGACCCTAATCATTCAGTGTATTGGAGGTAACACTGGTGGGTATGATCAAATTAATTCAATGCATGAGATTGTTATGTATGGTCTGGCTAATGGGTTGTCAATTGACTTTGGGAGAATCATATATGAAGATTTGGTAAAAAAGTTGAAGAAGAAGATCAGGGGTGATGTTATGAACTATACCAGGTTTATATCCTTGGTCATGGAATTCCAAATGGGGGCTTCATATCGTAAAAGTAATTTTAAAGCCATAGAGACACCCACCTTCAGCGATGACTACTTTTCAGTTTCCCAACCAATCGTTGTAGGAGCTACCTTGACCCCACATATGATGTCTGTTTGTGCTTCAGAGATTTCCACCGATGATATTGGTACAGCCGCAAGTTCAGAATCTGAAGATGTGCAAAAGGAAGTTTCAATAATGCTTGTAGTTAAGATTGTTCATCGAAAGAGCACAGTTAAAAGACGTAACATTGATAGTCAAGCATCGAGAAAAACAGGGCGACGTACCTTCTAAAGGGAGAAAGAAACAAAAATCACTTCAAAAGATTATGCACAATGCCCAGGTAAGTCTCCCCACTTGTCATGTAGAATGTGAATTATTTTCTCAGCCCAAACTTATTAGTAGTGTGTGACCATTATCATCATCCCAGCATATTAGTTCAGAATCTGAAATTTGTTCTCAAGCCATACTCATTATTAGTGTTTGTCCAGTTTCATCATCCCAGTATAGTAGTTCAGAATCTGAACTTTGCTCTCAGGCCAAACTCATTAATAATGTTTGTCCAGTTTCATCATCCCAGTATAGTAGTTCAGAATCTGAACTTTGTTCTCAGGCCAAACACATTAGTAGTTTTTGTCCTGTTTCATCTTCCCAGCATAATATTTCAGAATCTGTTATTATGCACTCCGAATCTGAAGCTATTGATAAATCTGTACCTATATTTGCAACTGAATATAATGTCAGTATATGTGTTCCTAATTATTTTCTAACTTTTCATCAGGAACCTGAATTGGATTCTCAGGTACAGTCCATTAGTAAAGTGTGTGCATCATCATCATCCCAACATATTACAACAGCATCTCAAAATCAGAACTCTGAATCTGAAGCAATTGATAACACTGTTGCTATATTTGCATCTGAAGATAATATTAACAAATGTCTGATTTGGATGATATTGACTCCAAAGAATTATTGTGCTTACTTCGAAGTACAATTGATCATAATAGTATTGGTAAATTTGCCAATGAAGATGAACCTGTAATGATTTTAGACGATTATGATGTTGATGAAAGTTACCCGTTGCCGGCACATGGAGGTATCCATGATGATGAAAGTAAGGATTCTCCAGCACATGGTTGTAACCATGATGATGAAAGTAAGCAGTCTCCAGCACATGGTGGTGACAATGATGATGAAAGTTACAATTCTCCAGCACATGGAGGTAAGCATGTTGATGAAAGTTACCAGTCTCAAGCACATGGAGGTAACCGTGATGATGAAAGTTACAACTCTCCACCATATGGAGGTAACCATGATGAGGATCATGTCTCTGCAGCATCTCCTGAATTGTCTTCTGATCATCCCCCGTCACCAAAGTCTCAGCATATAAGTCATCTATCCAATGAAGTTCTCAATCTTCAATCTAAAATTGAAATGCTGAAGAAAGAAAAGGAGTTTGCTGATCAAGAAATAGTTGTGTTAAAATCTCGACTATCTTATCCATCCGTTTCCGATATTTCTTCAAAGAATTTGGAGACTCTTAAACCTGAACTTGGCAACTTAGTTACACGTGAAGATTTCAACGGGAAGTTTTCAACCGACCTCAATAATTTATCAGGCCAACAAAAAGAAATCAGTTGCAAAGTTGCGGAACTAACTCAAGCAGTTAGTAAGATAAAGTTAGAGCTGCCAAAGGATACGATAGATATTCCTACTATCATTAAAGGCCTAAGCACCATCATATCTGAACTTAACAAGAATGTTGCTTCTATTGAGTCCAAGGATCTCTTTTGGGGCTCCCATTGAAAGTTGGTAACCTTATTGACGAGGTTTCTAAATACAAATCCTTGGAGTCGATACCTTTATCTCTTGAGAAAGTGGAAAATGCTATTCATGCTCTTAATGCCAGCCTCAAATCATCAACCTCTAAGCCAGGTGCTTATACTGATGTTGTTATGGAGAATATGTCAAAAGAATCTGGCAAACAGCTTAAAGTCTGATTTATTTACTAATTTTAAGGTCAAGCAACGAGAAACTGCAATGCTGAAGGTGGCTCAGTCTAACCAAGAAATGATTTCTCCATCAAATGCTGATACTCATGATAAAAACGAGGTGGGGAAATCTATGGAAAGTGTCAAAGTCAAAGATGCATAGATTGAATCTCATGACTCTCATGAGAAAGTAAGTGGAGGTCAAGAAAATGATATCATTGTTCACAAAGAGCCATTGATGGATGATGAGCTGGTAGAAATTGATTTTCAATAAGGTGATATCACTGTTGGGAAAAAGCCAATGAATGAATCTAATGAGAACGTAACTGTAGTTCAAGATAATGATGTCATTGTTGGCAAAGATGCATTGATTGAAGATCATCTGGTAGAATCTGAAGTTCAACAAATTGATGGCATTTTTGGTAAAAAGCCAGTGAATGACTCTCAGCTGAAAAATACTTTGGTTCAAGAACCTGATGGCACTATTAATGAAGGGTCACTGATGTTTGAGTCCTCCCCTGTTAAGGAAATCAAGTATACAAATTTAAATGGTCGAGATGTTCACATCGCTGGTGAATCCCTTACTGAACAGCAGCGTCATCTTTCTAGAATGTATGAAGAAAACGTGAAACATGAAAAGTTAATGAAGAAGGCTAAAATGATCAAGAGCCTTGAACCACCAGTTATTGACCTCTTCATGAAGAAGAAAGCATTATATGACAAGTACTGTCATATTATTCTGAATAGGAGAGCTCCTGGCAAAATAACAAATGTGGACATTCTTTCAAGGAAGAAAGGTCCGGCTACATTGAAAATCTACAGAGATGATGGAGATGAAGAAATCATTGAAGAGTTCAAGGTGAGAGATCTTCATTGGGAAGAATGGAATGAGTTTCTAGATTGCTGTGGGAAAAGGAAAGCCGTTTGTTTGGTTGATATTTTTAATTCAATGAGGAAGCGGGTAGATGAAGTGATAGAAATGAAAAACAAACTGAATATTCAAGACGGAGTTCCTTTGCAGGATCAAGATCCTATTCATGAACTGAATAGAATTGCTAGGAAGAGGAAGAGAGTAGATGATGATATGGAAGAATATTTTAGGTCAACAAAACGTTTCAAAGATCAGGTTGCATATGAAGATCATCCACCTGGAACTGTTCTGAATGAACCCATGGTTGGTATGATTATTTTCAACAATCCATCCAGAAAAGACTTCATCAGCATCCAAAAACTTGGCAATTTGACCAATGTTATGTTGTATTTAGTTCAAACGGTATTTATAAGATTGCACAAAGGCCCTGGTACAACTGACATAGCTAAAACGTTTAGTGAATTTGTTGTCCGAGAAGCTGAAAAGAGGAACAAGGAGACCCCTCACAAAGGTTGCAGGATCATACCACTCCTAATTCAAGATAGTTGATCAGATGATAATGTATTGTTTTGACTGTAATGATAGAATCTGAACTTAGCTTTTGTTATATATGGTCTCATGTATTTCTTATCCTCTTATTTTAGTCAATTATTAGTATCTTTAGTATTTATAATATGTTAGTTTTGCAATTTGTGAATCAGGGCCAGATATGGGCTTCTGAGGTTGAGAAATGCACATAGTCTATAAATGGGCTTTAAATTTTATTCAATATTATGCTATGCTATGGGCCCATTATAAAGCCTGGTCTAATTAAACTTATGCCAATGTCACTATGTAAGATGTATCGTATAAAAGTTTATTTATACTTTAAAACACTTTTATATGTTTGTTAAAATAATCAAACATGAATTAATATAAATATGAATAAACATTAAGTTAAAGCAAAAAACAAACATTTTGATTGTTACATTTTCTTGATAGTTTCTGTGTAGGAACATTTCTCGCGAATATTGTTTTGTGTTTCATACGCGGTGCGTGTTATGTCATTTACTATCTTCAGATCGGTATCTTGCAGTATCTTTAGATAGGTGATACATTTATCACGAATTGTAGACAACTTTTCTTTTTGTAGTTCCTCAATCATGATTTCTCTAGAGATCGCTTTTTCAGTTATGTTGATTCCTAGCATAGTTAACTTGGACAACATTTTTTCTTCTTTTTTTGCTTCATTAAAGATAACATCTGCTATTTGTTTTTGGATCGTTTCAGATTTCATTTCACTGTCTATATCTTTGATTGTAGACATTTTTACTAATGCCGACAAATTTGTTTTGTTTGGTTTTTATGGTTATATAATTTTTGGGTAGCACTGTTTGATTATTGTGAGATCTGTTATATATTACTTTGAAATTGGTTCTAATGTTCAAAGAGAATATTATATTGAATGTTTCATAATATACCAAGTCTTGACTATACATAATGATACCATTTTTATTACCTGTATATTGATAATCACTTTGATATACATTTTAAATATAGCCATTATCTTTATGGTTACTTCTTTGCCTTTATTATTTATTTTGTTATATTTATTTTCACATTACCCTTTTAACAAGTGGTACTTGTAGTGTTGGATATGAATGTTTCATAATTTACCAAGTCCTGAGTATACCTAATCATACCATTTTTATTCCGTGTATATTTATAACCATTTTGATCTATATTGTAAATATAGTCATTATCTATGGTAAGTGTGGTAAATTTTTTTATACGTTAACAAACAAAATAAAAATATACCAATTGCAATTACCCAAACACTACTTATTTTAGATATTATTTAGGAACTTAAAAAAATATATACCAATTGCAATACTCAAACACTAAATATTATATATTATTTAGTAACCTAGATGAATATATTTTTTTTATAATAATCAAATATAAGTGTTCATGTGTATGGTTTTACGTGTACAATTCGGTTTTATTTTGGAAACGAACGTGGGAGGTTTCCTTACTATTGTTGCCGTTGAGTCCGATTTTGACGTGTACATGATCAATATATTTTTTTAAGTTCAATCAATATATGTTATTTAGATGATTACACGTGTTTTGCACGTGTTTCTTGAATCTAATATGCACGTGCATCCAATAAACTCAAACACTTTCTCATCATGCTGAATGTATGTGGCTGACATATAAGTATTTTTCTAATATTATTTCAGATTATAACATAAACCTGAAAATCACACGTGCTTGGTTCGTGTTTATATTATTTCAGATTATAACATAAACACTTTCTCATCATGCTGAATGTATGTTGCTGACATATAAGTATTTTTCTAATCACACGTGTATAAGAACATATGTTATTGTACCATAAAGTAAATTAACAAAAAAAAAAGATAAAAAAAAATGCATAACTATCTTGATACTAAAAAATCTAAACCATTAATTCCGTTAATAATTTGTTGATTGATATTAAAATACAATGCTGACAAAAAAAGATAGTAAAATACAATAAATTTCTCCTTGAATCCTAATACTTCAGTTTGCATTAAGATTCCCAACATAATCAATTTTGTTGAAATGTTGTTCACATTTCTAGAATTTGTTTGAGAAATTCCATCTTCATATGGATAATTGCCCATATTTTGTTCGACATACCATCGAGTTGCGCCATCTTTTCAACGTCTTTTCCATTCAGCATCAGGTTGTATGAAAAAGCTTGGTCACGTAGTTCTGACCTTGGTAGTTTGGTTATTTCCTCCATTTTAATGTTTCTTCCTTCTATATCAGCAGACAATGTCCTCATTAAGGACGTTATATGGTTTACTGTTTCACATCTGCATCAACATCTAACTCAATCTGATTAAACATTTGACGTCTTAGACCCATTGAGCTTTGTTAACAATGGAGTAGTTAAATTATATGGAGTAGTTTGTTTATAAGTTTATGTTATTTTGATTGATTTTGTGGGATTTATATAATGTGTGTTAAATGGTAGTTGGATGGTTGTAGTTATTATGTGTTTAAGGTATTGTATAGGTTAAATGAATTTAAACTTTCCTTATGACGGTAGTAATTAATATTTTGTTTAAGCGTGTTGATTTTTTTATATTCCCAAAAAAATTAAATTTTATCATGCTTGACACGCTGATTTAGCATTTTTAATTTACACGCTGAACATTTATGGATTTCAATTATATTATTTTAGATTATACTTTAACCTCCAATGGCTAAATTGATACCAGCATGTTTAATCCATAAACTGATACCAGCATATTAAACCATGTGTTGGTTCGTTTGATATTTTCTATTTAGCATGTGTAATATGCAAAATTAAACCAGCATCTGAAACCAATAAAGTTTATTGTTATTGGCTACTTTTTGACTACTTTGTGACATTAAATCTTCAAAAATAATTACTTTTCTCAGGGCATGTATATCATTTGACATATTGAGTATTATTAATTATATATAAAATATTTAAAAGTTATTTAAAAATATTATAATAATTTTTATGAACAATTTGATCGTTGATGATGTCATCGTATTACTTTTTTTCGCCATTTTTTATAACTTGTGGTTTCCTATAAGTTAGATTTTCATAAACTAACAATTTGGTTAAGTTGTGTTAAATTTGTTAAGTATTTATATGTTTATAATATTAGAATGAATGATAGTTTGAGAAATATTTAGTTATCATGTTGAATGTGTGCAGTGTGGGCTTAACATTCAAGTAAATGAACAAATTTATTTGAGATTACAACATAAATCAACATAACATGTGTATATATCATATCATCATATGATGCTGAATGTTTACCATACTGAACATTAATAATTTAATGTATAACATAACTAAGACAACTTAATATTATATTAATAAAATTCATATCGAGTTACATCTCAAAATAAAATTACATTCATAATTCTTTACATATTCATAATATTATCAATAAACTTAACATTCAGATTCATATTATCTGATGTGTCATTTTCAATCTCACTAAGTGCGTTAAGCACTTCCATTTCTTCAGTACGAACTTTTATGAGCACGTCTTCCATCTTCCTATACAGATCTGAACTTCCTAATTTCGGAAGAACTTCGATGAGGTTCTGTCTTCCTTTAGCATTTTTTATTATTTGTTCCAGAATCTTTTGTATAGACTTTGCCTTTTCCAATTGGCGGTCATTTTCTTCAATTGCTTGCTTGGTCATCTTCAGTTTGAATGAGTTGTTTTCTGCCATTTAGCTGTTGCAAAAGAAACCCTTTTTTCTTTGTTGTTTTTATGTTTGCTTTCTTAGATATTGTGTGGGTTGATAATTTGCGTTGTATGTTTATTTATATAGGGAAAAGAAGTTTCAGTTTTGTTAGGTCTAGAAGTTTAAAGTTACTCAGGCATTTATTGATGTGTAATGGCATTATGGGCTTATGTCCAGGCCCAAACCTAATACGTGTTTAAATTTCGTATATGTTAAGATAGATGGGTTTTTTTTCTTTTCTTTTCTTTTTATTTATTTATTTATTTATTTTTATTTTTATTTTTGTTTTTTGGCGGTAGTAGTTATTTTATGATTTAAATGTATTATTGGTGGTATTTGTTTTCACCCTTCAGTTTATTTGTAACTATACCTGAACCTGTATATACTATTTAAGACTTCATATATTTTTATATTTGAATCTTAAGACATCAACACACTTTATTTGTATTTAACATGTCATATCAACCAGTTACACTTATACTTCCTGAAAGGGTGTATTATTATAGTGATTACAGTCCCGGGGATGGTTACCGCGACTATGATGTTCGAGGCGACGAATTGGTGAGTTTTGAGAAAAAAATGCTATTTTCTAATATTAACGTTGTTTCATTTAATTTATGTTATCCCATTTTTTGTTTAGCCTGTGGATGGTTACATGTCTTCTGAAGAAACCATCGAATCTAAGATTACTGATGTTGAGTTGTATAATACGGATTTTCTTGAAGTGAATGATGATGTTCGTAAGTTATTACTATAAGATATTTGTCGGTTTATGTTCTTTTTTATGTGTCATATTAACATTTGAACTTTTTTTTTTTTACTGTTTTTTCATAAGTTTGTCTCCCAAGTGTTGATCTTCTCGCTTATGATAATGCTGATGCTACATTCGATTTTCATGAAGATGATTATGTTTCTGATAATTTTACACATCTTGAAAATCTTGAAAGACATTTCAACATACCTCCGTTTTTTTAGAAAGTAATCGTGTTGCTGGAAAGTCTGAATCTGATAGTCCGATGATTGCCAATGTTAATGTTTGAAAGATGTTTTTAAGTTATCGATAATGAACTTTTTTAGTTTATGCATGTGTTATGTAAATGATAAATTATGTGATATAAAACTTCCCCGATGCAACGTATGAATGGTATTCGCTTATAAAACAATCCCTGATCAGCATCATATGAAAGATATGTCTAAATTTGTTTTTAGTCAACTTTCAGGGTTAAATTATGTAATATTACACTATATATGTATAATTTATTTCAGATTCTGATACTTACTATTTTGTGTATGGTTTGCAACTCCTTATGCTACTTGTTCAGCATGGGCTGAGGCCCACATTTAGATAAGCGTTTGGAAGAATGTTCATGTATAATGTTTTTGTATACATGATTTGTTGAAACGTTTTTTTGGTGTTTTAAAGTGATAATGTTTTATTTTTTGGTTTTGTTTAATAATGGTGTTTGAATTTGTCCAAAAAAAATGGAAGTTTGTTGTGGTTATAATGGACTTTATGATTGAGTCGTCCTCTAAATGTGGTAGTTTTTTGTTGTATAAATATAACGAGTAAACAGTTTATTATGTCAATGTATCATGTTAAACATTTATTTGGTATTCGCTATCATCTTATTTTTGTTTAAAGCATTAACCGGTAAACCATAATCTTTAGTATTCTTTACCAGTTGATTCTTTGAACATAGGAAGTTGCTAATATTGGTTCATACGTATATTTGTATCGACTATTTATATCCAAGTGTGTTATGAGATTTGGTTAGACCACTGAATATGTCATTCATATCTGATATAAGAAGGTATACCATATATATTGAGTGGTCTAACCAACGTCTCAAAACTCTATAACTAGGATGGTTTGCATATTTCTATGATATATTTTCAGAATGGGGTGATGTCAAAATTTAGGTAAGGGTCATATTTTTTGGGTTTTTAATATAAACGATTTGCTTGGTTTGATAAAATTCTTCTTTGTATTTACATGTATGTTAATCAGCATTATATATCAAGTATAAGTCTCAATGTATTTCTACTTTGTATGTTAAATTGTTGTGCTTAACTGATCATATTCCGTCAAAACCATTACTCTTTTGTGAATTTCAGTATGTGATTTTCAGCACCAACAAATTTTCAGCAGCTAAAATTTTTTATCACAAACACAAACAAAACACACATTTTTTTTTACTATCATACAAATTTATTATGTCTAAATTTACTAACAATATAAGCATTTGTGCTATGTAGGCATTTTGAAGTTATTTGTGCAATATGGGCTTAGGCCCAAATTTACATAAGGGTCATATTTTTGTTTAGATCCATGTAACATATTTTGTCATCATAATTTTATAGATCCACAATTTATAATCTTTAACTCCAACTTTTAATCAAACACTTTCTTTAGTCTTTGTTTGTGGTCATGAATTGAGAATTCTCACAACAACATTCTTAAAATGATTTGTTTTAATGTTTGATTGACATTTTTTTTAATAATTATGAAAGATATTCTTTATAAGTTTTTAGTTTATTCATGTGTTATTATGTAAAAGATAAATTATTTTATATATAACAGCCCTGATACAACGTACGAGTATTATGCTAGTTATTGATTAATTATCAAGAGGTTACGATAAAGAGGTGTTTATAAAGTAAAAACCCTAGCAGGCTAGGATGAATAGACATAAGCCAATAAACCATATTTAGGGGGTGTTTGCTTAAGCTTATACCCCCTCCGTCCCTAAATAATGTCCACTGTTAACTTTTAAAGTCTTTCCTTTTTAACTTTAACCTTAAATTATTTCATTTGTGTTATGTAATACTTGATGCAAAATATATTAATGGATTGAGTTTTAAATGTATTTTCATTGGTATAATTTTCATCAAGTATTACATAACACAAATGAAATAATTTAAGGTCAAAGTTGAAAGAAAATGACTTTAAAAGTCAATAGTGGACATTTATTTAAGGACGGAGAGAGTATAACGTAAGGCGTATTCGGCTTAAGTCACAATTTATGGCTTATTTTTACACTTATGGGCTTATATAACATTGTCAATGTTATATAAGCCCATAAGTGTCAATGTTATATAAGCCCATAAGTGTCAAAATAAGCCACAAAATTATGGATTATTTTATATAAGCCGAACTCATATAAGCTAATAAGCCCATATATAAGCCAAAACAAACACCCCCTTACAATACTCCTTCTTGTACATCGATTATTTTACGCTATAAACTGACTCATTAAAAACCTTACTAAGAAAAAGCCAGTGAGATAAAAACTTTATTAAAGGAAAAAAAGTGTAGTGCGCATAATGCTTCTCCTCAAATTAATGTATATCTTTCAAGCGTTGAAGGCTGCTCGAAAACTTTTGTAGGCAGAGATTTTGTGAATAAATCTGCCAAATCGTCACTTAATCGAATTTGACAAACATCAATAACTCCATACTTTTTTAGATCATATGTAAATAAAAATTTCACCTAAATGTGTTTTGTTTAGTCTCCTTTGATATACCCTTCCTAAACTTGAGTTATACATGCCGCATTGTCTTCACACAATAAGGTTGGTTTTCTTTGAAAGACTAAAGTCCGCATTTTTCTCGTATGTGTTGAATCATCGATCTTAACCAAACACACTCTCAACAGGCTTTATAAAATGCAATAAGCTAAGCATGGTTTGATGATGTAGCAGTTAATGACTGCTTTGTCGACCTCCAAAAAATTGTGGTGTCTCCATAAGTGAAAACATACCCTTTTTGTGATCGTGCCTTATGTAGATTACACAAGTAACCAACATCGGCGTATCCAGCCAACTTTGATTTTGAATTCTTTTGGTATAATAATCCCTATCACGGGTACCACAAATATAGCAAAATATGTGTTTGATTCAATTCCAATGTCGACATGTTGGTTCAGAACTATATCTTGCTAGTAATTTTACTGAACATGCAATATCTGGAAGTGTAACACAAGCAAGGAACATCAAAGCCCTGATCACACTTAGATATGGTATTTCATGACCAAAAATGTTCTCATCATGTTCTTTGGGGCGGAACGGATCAAGTTTCGGTCAAGTAAACGACTGACCATTGGTGAGCTTAGTGGATGAGCTTTATCCATATTGTATCGTTTCAATATATTTTCTGTACGGTTTGATTGATGGAAAGATATTCCATTTGAAAAATACTCAATTTGCAAGCCAAGACAAAGTTTAGTTATACAACGGTTTTTCATTTCAAAATCGTTCTTTAACAAATTTGTAGTATGTTCAATATTATAAAGATTTCTGATGATATTTAAATCATTGACATACATTGCAATGATTGTGAACCCCGCTTTTGATCTTTTGATAAAAACACATGGACTTATTTGATTGTTCTTATACCTTTCTTTTGAAAGATATTAACTCAGGCGATAATACCACATTCATCCTGATTGTTTTAGTCCTTATAAAGATCATTTTAGTTTAATTGAAAATATTTCGCGGGGTTTAGATCCACAAGCTTTCCACATTTTCAATCCTTCAAGGATTTTCAAAGTAAACATCACTGTCAAGTTATCCATAATGGTAAGATGTGACAAAGTCCATAAGGCGCATTTGAAGCCTTTCCACATTTGCAAGATTGATTAAAAATCTGAGAGTTGTTGCATCCAAAACAGGTGAATACGTTTCTTCATAATATACCCTGGGTATTTGTGAGAAACCTTGTGTTACAAGTCTTGCTTTGTATTTCACAATTTCATTTATCATTTCTTTTTATCACAAATAACAATTTATAGCCTACCGGCTTCACATTAATTGGGGTTAATGTCACAGGGCCAAACTCTTGGCGTTTTCAAGTTAATCTAAATTTAGCTTCTATAGCATTTTGCCATTTTTTCCAATCATATCTTTGTCGACATTCTTCAATAGATTTTGGCACACAAACTTCATCATTTATTATTTCACTTGATATAGTATATGCAAAAACTTCACTAACACGTGTTTCATTTTGATTCCAAGTTATACCATTTTTAACAAACTTATTGATATCTCATAGTCATTAGGTATATCATCTTCAAGAGATTTATCTACATTTTTTGTGTTATTATTAATCTCTTGATTTTACCGATAGCAAATTCTTGGATTTTGCCAATTGTTTTCTGCTCTTTCTGTTTTCGTGGATTTGTATCCTTGGAACCAATTGGTCTTTCATGCTTTCTGCGTACACTTGACTCATTTGGAGTTTCAGAAATATCAATTCGAGAAGGTGAGTTTAAAGGAATATACGATTTAGTAACTCTTTTTGTATATGTAAATGCATTAGACAATTCATTTGTTATTCGTTGCAATGAATGATCTTTTGAAACTCTAATTCACATTGACAACTACCAGGGTCAAGAAAAGATATTGATGATGCATTCCAAGTTGCATCTTGTTTGTCCAACTTTTTATTTTATCCTTATAAGATTGGGAACATTGTTTTATCAAAATGGCAATGAGCAAAACGTGTTGTAAAGACATCTCCGGTTAATGTTTTCAAGTATTTGATGTTTGACGAATAATTAAAACCAACATAAATTCCCATTCTTCGTTGAGGTCCCAGATTTGTACGTTGTGGTGGTGAAACTAGGACATAGACACCATAACCAAATATTTTTAGATGATACAAACTCGGTTCTCTTCTAGACCAGTTGGAGTGGAGAATACTTATGGGATGCACTTGGTCCTTGTTTAATAAGAGTGGCAACATGTAAGATAGCATGTCCCCATGCAAAAGATGGTGATTTTGATTTCATAAGTAATGGTCTATCAATTAGTTGTAATCTTTTTTATTAAAGATTCAACTTGATCATTTTGTGTATGCACATGTGCTATAAGATGCTCAACATAATCCCAATTGACATAAAAAAAATAATTAAATGATTGAGATATAAATTTTTCTGCAATGTCAAGCCAGATCTTTTTGATTTAATAATCTAGGAAATGTGCTATAGTTGAATTATTTGTGCTAATAGCCTTGCAAAAGCAACATTTATTGATGTTAGTAAACAAACATGGGACCATGGGGATGATGTATCAATTAATGCCATAAAGTATCTAAATGGTCCACATGGAGGAGTAATTAGCCCAAAACTGTCTCTTGAACTCTTTTTAAAAATAAAGAAGATTCATGGTATGTGTTAATTCACATACCTTTTCATTGCCAACAACCGACCCAAATAGACTAAAAATGGTAACAATTGCCAAAGATATATGTGTTTTCGCGTTTTTGAATGTGCAGGTACGGATATGAGAGAATTGGACAAAAACAAGCCAAAAACGACAACACGAGCACGAGATTTGGAACGAGTGTCAAAAGCCGGAACCGGGAAGCATATTTTTCAAGCTTTGATCCTAATTGAGCTCAAAATGTCAACAATGGTCCTTAATGTTTCACAAAAAGTCAAGAAAAGTCCCTTGAATAAATTTATACAAGTGGTCCCTTAATTTTCAGAAAATACAAAATTGGTCCTTGTGATTTATTTACCAAAGCTGCCAATCCATTTAACCAATAAATCCAATAAACATAAATCCAACAAACCAAATCCCATAAACCTACATAACACAAGCCCATTCCTTAAATAAATCCACAAGTCCAATAAACCAAATCCTTAACCCGGCCCACTCCCATTTCTATACTCGGTCAACAAGTCAACCAAACCAAACAATAATAAAAAAAACCCTTTTTCCCTTTCCCGCCCCCAATTTTACCCCAATCCCAGTTACCACTATTCACCTTAGAACCCTAATAATTACCCCGTCCCAATTAACAGTGAGTAAGGGCTAAAAAGTCAAATTGATGGCTTCTAGAATGTCAAGGCCGTGTCAGATGTCAGAGAAGCACAAAAATACACAAGGAATGATGAGGTGGCAGCTCGTGATTGGTCATAACGCGTCATAGGGATTCAATACAACGGTTTAGATGATGGGGAATTGATCTAAGGGCTGAAAGGATGCTTAGAGAAAGCACACCACACGGATAGATGACTTGGCATTCATTCTTCTAGACTCCTCTTCACGTTGCTATAAATAGAGGATCTCTCTCACAATTTGAAGCTGTTAGATGTTAGGAGTAGGAGTAGGTGTAGTGTAGCAAGCTTTTTAGTATAATTAGCTTATTGTATTCAACTTATAAATTTTGTAATCAATTTTAGTTTTTAATAAAAGTTAAGAGTTTCATTTAAATTCCTTGCAATTTGATTTTTAAGCATTTTACTGTTTTCAAATTTGTTTTCAAGCTAGTTTACATAATTCCATTAGCTCATATCACAATATTTCAGTAGTTCAATGGAATGTTTCAGCTTTAAATAGTAAAAGGTACTCAGTCAACATAAGTCAAAGATAGATGGTGTAATGGTGATCAGTGGTTGATTTAGCCTGTCTAAAAGATAAGCAAGCTTAGGAGGTTCTCAGAGAGCTGAGGTTCTGAGAGAGCTGAGAACTCAATTGTAAGTCCTCAATTTCATTTTTCAGTCCTTTNATTCAGATGTAAACTTTTAGCTTTTAGTTGCTTTCGTAGCTTCTCTAGTTTAAATAGTTCCTTTTAAGCCTTTAAATGTCAACTGCTCATCTTTTTAGTTTCTATTCAGCTTATTTTTAGATTTCATAAAGTTTTCCTTTTAAAAAGTTGCTTATTTTTCACTGTTTTTTCAAGTTTACATAAAGAAAAATAAAAAAATAAAAATCAAATTTGCAAAGAAGTGCCAGGGCTCGAACCCCTGACCTCCTCAACACATGCAGCCTTAACACACACACCACAAACCAGTAGCACCCTAGGGATTTCTCATAAACTCTTGCACTTTTTATTCTTTTATACATCTTAATTTTCTTAATTTTCTTTTAAGCTCTAATCTGTTCTAGCTTCTAATAGCTTATTCCTTTTAGCTTTTTCATATTTTTAATTTTTCCTAGACTTTCATAAACTTTTCAGAAAGTTTTCATAAACTTTCATAACCTTTTACTATTTTTCTTCATTTTATTTCTTATTTTTAGATTTTAAATTGTAATAAATAAATAAAAAGTCAAAAATATATTTTTCTTTTTCCTAAATTTTTTCTTTTATCATTTAGATTGTAGAAAATCATTTTCATACCCGTAGGATTAGTTTTGCTTAGATTTCACTTTTATTTTTGCGCACATACGTAGTTTTTTTTAATAATTTCTCGCGTTTTTAGATTAGAATTCGTTTTAGCCTTATTGTCCTTTACGTTATCATTTCGTATGCTTTGTTTGCTTCCCGTATTTATAATCTCCCAATATTTCACTTTTATTCATTTTCACTTCACGAATCGAGAATTACGATTCTATTCAGCCTTCGCTGGGACACGACCCGGGGAAATACTTGCCCGAGTATTTCTTCGGTAAAAATCACTATACTAAAATGAACACTTCAAGTTTTTGGCGCCGCTGCTGGGGAGGGTTGAAGTGAATTTTGGTTTTCGTTTTTGAAAAATCGTTGTTTTGAAAAACCTTCCTTGTATACATTTTCTTATATAAAAAGTAAAAAATCAAAAATATTAAACACTTTTCCTAAAGTGTTTGCAAAATACCAAAAATATAATAAACATCCTTGCTCTTCCGTTGAAGGAGGGGTGTTGTAAACCAAATAAGTTCAAACGCAAAAAGAGATTGTGAAATTATTCGGTTTCGGATTACTTTAATTCTACAACCAACTCCTTCGTTGTGAGTAGATTTGAAGGAAACGATTTCGGGTGACGAATCGATCACAAAAAAAAATAACAAAACAAAAGTAAAATACAAAAATATTGTGATTTTAAAGTTTTCTTAAATATTAAAACCAAAAATATTTTCTTTTTCAAAATTGGTTTTTATTTTTGTTTTACTTTTATCTTAAATCGTTTTCACGTCATAAAAAACCAAAAATAATCTTCGTAACCTCTTAAACGTTTAATTATTCTTCTCTTATCCTCTAAACCGATAATTCTTTCTCTATATCCTCTTATGTTTAATTCTTATGGATCCGATTTGTGTTAATTGTGGAGAACCGTTCTTTGAAGGTTCGTGTTTTTGGTGTACGTGTGAACAATGTGGCAGTGATATTCATGACGGCGTTTGTTTGAATTGTAATTCTCCCGAATATGTTCAAAAATCGTTTAACAATTTTTCAAACGTTCCCGATTATTATCCCGACACCACCGCCACCTTCGCTCATTTGTTTTAGTTGTGGAAACCCATCCGATGAAGGATTACCGTGTGGACAATGTTTTTGTAATCAATGTGGATACACGAATTGTATATGCTACGTCCCGAGTGCTTAAACGACTTACGCTTGTGATACGAGTTTTGATAATTATCCTCAAAACGATTTCAATCTTCCTTTTCAAAACTCTTATGAGCAAGTACCGTATTATAATGGTGATTCATTTCAAAGTTCATCAAATTTTGAAAATTGTGGGGGATCGTTTGATAATTCTTATTTTGAGCCTAATTCGAGTTACGATTCTCATGGTTTTAACCAATCCCCACAATTATCGTTTGAAGATAGAATGCCCAAAGAAGTTAGATTATTTGAGATCAATCATAACCCGCAAGGAAAGTCGATGGAGGAATTACTTGCCGAGGAAAGAGCGTCTAATCCTTATAGGTCTTTCATTTATTATGATTCCGACGACGATGATGAGAAAATTATGATCGTTCTTAATCCTCACAAAGCTTCTATTGTTTCTCCCGTAGAACCCGAGGACTCTCTAACAATGGGGGATGAGCCTCTTAACACTACTCCGGCAACAGAATCTGATTTATTCAATGACTCTAGTGTTGAGAACCTCATCCCAATCCCAAGTGAGTCCGGGGAAAATTCTAACGGTGAAGTTGTTCAAAATACTCCTCTTGATATATCCGAAGATAATCCCGACTCTTCCCATCCTTCTCTCACATCGTTTGAGGGAAGTGATTCCGTTTTGGATGAGATTGATGCTTTGCTTGCTAATAATGATTCTATTCCAACTAATATTGATGATACTTATTTTGATCCAGAGGGGGATATTCTTTTCCTTGAGAGGTTACCGAATGAAGACTCGTCATCTTCCCTCCCTCCAATGAGCAATGAAGTTTTTGGAATCTGATGATGTTACGCTTCCGGATGAGGATGTTCCAAAAGAAAAACCACTATTCCTTTGAACCCTCCTTTTGATACGAATGAAATTCCGATTGAAGAAAATCAAGTCGAAAATGATGAAGTGGAAAGTTATTCCGATTCTCATAATGAGTATACTACGAGTGATGACGACTCTTGTGGAGATAACGATGATGTTGAGGAATCACGTTCTGATTATGAGTTTGTTAGCTTAGAGGAGATTAAGGATTTTGACCTTGATGACGATGAGATCGAAGATGATTTACTTAGTGAAAAATTATCCAATATCTATCTTCTTATTTCAAAAATCGAAGCTTTAAAAAATCCGACTCCGTCTTCTGATCCAATGATTACCTCTTCATTTCCTATCCCAGTTATGGATAGTGATTTCTTACTCGAGCTTGAAATTTTTCGATTTGAAGAGACGAGTAGTGGCAGTCCCACTATTCATGCTGATATCGCTCTTCCAGATTACGTGTGCTTTCATTTTGAGATCGACTCTTTACCTATTTCCGATAATCTGTCTCGTGACCCTCTTTTAGAGGTTGTCGACCGATTTCTTGCTTCGGATGACTTGATACCACCGGGTATTGAGAATGACGATAATGATGTGCTTATTAATGATGATGACTTGATTCCTGATTCTGACTCTTTTATCTTCGATTTACCATCTTCTCGTCCGCCCGCGAAACCACCGGATGTAGATTTTGAGTATGATACGGATAAAGATACTTTTGGAGTGGTGGACGAGATTTATGATCATGATGATCCGGTGCTTAAAATTTTACCCACCCAACCCACCCGTGATTCAGATATTGAATTTGCTATTATCATGTGTTTACCCATTCTATACTTATCCCATCATTTCTTCTCTTTTCCACCTCCACCGGGAGTGAGGATACGCGTCTTTAACCC
>LBNU01009864.1:88570-118912 GCA_014162995.1 Artemisia annua | reverse complement strand
AAGATAGTATATTCTACTACCAATTGCATCAGTTCCCAGTCCTCTTGGACTATTACCATTAAGTACCCTACCTTCAAAGATTATGGTCAATGTTGGTAATCCAGTTTCCTGCATCTGCATTGCCAGAGTTCATACTCTTCTTTCTAAGGTAAGGGAATTTTGCATTGGCTGTTTGAAGAGAGGATGGTGATTGTAGGGATGTTGTGTTTTGATTTTGTGTGTTGTCTCTGACTCAGCATCAGATCCAAACATTATGTAAAAGTTGTGTTGTTGAGGAGTGTTTAAAGAATTGATTTTCTTAGTATCAAAGAGACTCTCCCGAGGCTCTGATAGCCACTTGTTGAAAAAACTATATAACCTTGAAGATCTAAGAGCCTGAAGTAGATCGTTAGTATAGCCAATGTAATCACTAGCTAACTAATAGAGAATCCCTAAAGCTTGTATTTTAGAAGCGGAAACAAATACAAACTATGAACAGTTGATCCTCTATGGATCTTTATATTATAAAACTTGTGTTTTCTCAAAACGTACATTGAACATAAACTTGTGTTCCTTTTATAGACACATAACCCTAACCCTAATCCGTTTCTCAAGAAACGTATCTTCTAAATAATATGCATTATCTCTTACTATAATATCTCATGCATATCCTAACTACATTACATAATATGCGGCTAAACACTATCCGCAGAAAATAAATCTGCTGATCTTTATCTTCAGCAGTAACTATTCTTCAGCAGGAACTGGTCTTCAGCAGATTCCTTCTTCAGCAGTAACCATCAGTAGATTCTGTACTTAGCAGAATTCCCAACAAGAACGATCAATCCCTCGGTACTTGCCACTACACTATACTACATCGGTCAGGTACACTGCCTGGTGGGGATTGCAAGCTTCTCAAGATCCCTTAAGAAGTAAAACCTATTGCAAGGTTGCAAAACCACGCATCAAGTTTTTGGCGCCGCTGCCGGGGAATAGTTATTGCTTAGGTTGAAATTTATTTTTACTTAGGTCTACTAACTAGACTCCTTTCTAGTGAGATTTTTATTTTATTTTTCTAAGTTTTCTTTAGTATATCTTTTTTCTTCGTGTCTTTGTTCGTAACCATTACCATCCGCCATCATGGAAGGTGGTAATATCCTTGATCCCAACAACCCACCACAACATAACATACCCCAACCAAACCCACCTCCTAGAGCCCATAATTTAAAAGAATACTCCCGTCCTAGCCACCAAGGCTATCGAAACACCATTGAGCTCACCCAAGGAGCCAATGTGTCTCCCTTGCGATCCAACACCATCCGGTTGGTGCAAAGCGGATGTGCATTCCATGGACTTCGTTCTGAAGATCCAAATCAACATCTCAAGGACTTTCTTAAAATCGTAGATTCCATAGACCTTGATGTTACCACTCAAGAGACGACCTTGATGTTAAGCGATCTTTGACTGATTTTGTCCGATTAATCAGTCTGTTGACCAATTTTTAAGCAATTTTGTCCGACTTTTAAGCGATTTTGTTGACCGAATACTAAGCGATTTTGTCCGATTATACCGATTTTGTCCGATTAATCGGTTTTTTGACCGATTTTTAAGCGATCTTTGACCAAAAACGATTAAATAGGCCGATTATAATAAATCAAGGCGCTTAATGAGCGATCGGTGATTATGCGGGGATTAATCGGCCGCCTGGACCGATTTTTACAACAGAGAGTCGTTACACAATCATCACATTTGTTGATTTTTTATTATTTTATTATTTTATTTATTTATTTATGTATTTTTTTTAAAACTAACAAATTGCTAGAATCATATTATCTTATAAAGCATTTAGGTCTTCTAAACGGAAATAGTTAAACTTCAACATTATAAGTTCTTAAGCTAAAAATACAACTAACTAAAACACATTTTCTAACATTAAATACAATAACAAGTTCTTAAGCTAAAAATACAACTAATTAAAACACATTTTCCAACATTAAATACAATATTTAAATAGATACATTAAAATTCAGCAATAAAAGTTATTAAGTTAAAAGTACAACTAATTAAAACATATTTACAAACATTAAATAGAATGCAAAGCACCATTAATGTGATCAAGATATTTAATTTAGTCAATTAATTAACTGGTTAATAAATACAATTAATATAGTTACTAAATCATCCCTTACATAAAAATACAAATAATAATAAATAATATATAATAAAGCATATTACATGTCAATAATATAATACAAAGCACAATTTCTGCATTAAATATTAATAATACAAATAATAAAGCACATTATACAAATATTCAAGCTCGAACGAGCAACGAGCTCGAGCCCGAACGGTTTACAATTCCTAGCTATCACTTTTGCTTTTTGATGTCGTTAACATTTATTTTAAGGTACCCGCGCGTTTTTTAAAGTTCCATCTTCTCTTTAGATTTTGGTTGGACCGTTACACAACGCATTTTTTAAAGTTCCATCTTATCTTTATTTAATATATGAAAAATGATAAATCCTCCAACTTGATGTGCCAACAAATCCTCCTACTCACCCGATCCTGACAAGTGTTAGAACCGAGGGTTTGGATTCAGAGAGAAAATGAGTGAAAAATATATGTATATTATATTGTTGTGTGTGTAGGAGAATTAGTATGAAGATATTGTAGGAGGATTTAACAATGCACTTAATATATTTGTCACACCCTGAATTTACCTGTTAAATGGCAGCGGAATTGAATTCCCGGGTGTAACGAACATGGCATCTCATGCAAGGTTACATTGAACGACCTAAAGTGTCGTTTTGTAAATACAACGTTTGATCATTTTATTAAAAACATAAGAGTTTACAACATAGGTCCCAAGTGGTTTTACACATTTATTGAAAATAAAAACGACAAGATCAAACGGTTCATAAGTGCATTGAAGTAAACAGTGAGATGCGTCGACTCCTCGACTCCATGATGGTCCAAATGCAAGTCACATGTTGTTATCTTAGTAACCTGAAAATACATTGCTAAAATGGTCAACAATAATGTTGGTGAGAAATCATAGGTTTATGAAAATGAATATTGTACGATAACCATAAGTATAAGGGAATGACGAACTGTCACAAAATGGAATGACAAACTGTCACATAATGGAATGACGAACTGTCACATAATTGATAAAATTGTACATGATCTCTTAAGCTCTAAACAAAACCGGCTTGTGCAGTTTTATAGAGAATAACACTGTAAAGAAGTTAGGGTATGATTAACAACGTATTAGGCACAAGTGCGTAAATATGTTAGACACATTTATGTAGCATAAGGAAATTGGACTGTCTAGAAATCAACGTTCGGCTCGGATCGGATCTCAAGTGCATTGTCGAGCTAAACAGGTGGAGATGACGTTGTCATTCTCCTCTGTGTACTCCATATAACTTGTGGTCCAATATTGCATTATTTATTAGTTCAGCATTGTTGTTTGTATCTTACTTATTTATGCAGGAAATGTGTTGGGTCTGCCAATCTTGATATGTACATTGCTAAATAATGGTCATATATTGAAAATACTGAAATGTATGTTGTGAGAAATCATATAGGTTTATGAATAATTGAATATAGTACGATAATCCTATTTAGTTTATAATAATGGGTAATGACGAACTGTCACAAAATGGAATGACATAACTGTCATCAATAATGGAATGTACGTATACACTTATGTTAGATTATATTCATATGGGTATGAATGGGGGTATAGGATATGTGTGTAGCATGATCTCTTTAAAGTATTATTATTAATGTATTTACTTCACCATCTTAATGACCCTTACCTGGACATGCACTTATCGTGTAATCCTTGTTGGAGTCACATTAATGGGTGGCTGGTTATGGGGCATGGCCCTCCTTTTCTATGAAGGTTTGGTGTTTATGCTCAGATAGTTCATACTTTAATTAGTTAATCAGTATATTGTATGTCAAAACTGAATTATGCAATACCGGTTTGGACTACTGGTTTGTTAAGATTGGTACTGACCCCAAACTTACGGTTAATAGGCAGCGTGTTCACAACTTCAACTATATTGTAATCTAATCCACTCAATCGTCGTCGCTTATATAATTTACCAATGTGTATTAGAAGGATAGTCGTGGTTGATGTGTTTATTAGGGGATAAATTCGCTTATGCAATGAACATGGCTTTAGCTTAAAGATCGGTGTGTAGTAACTTCATATTGGATTAAATTTTGGATGTGTTTAGGAAAATGGTTTTTGTAGTATTGGATTATTGTTTCTGTAGGGGCTTATAGGAACTTAGGCTTCGTATGAAATAATGGTGCTAATTGTTTGTTGGTTTGTACCTATTTCCGCTTTCGGACCCGTGGGACCTATTTAAAACTAAGAACAAATGTTTAAACTATAAGGGCTATGAAATACAATATCCCTATCGCAATGCTGTAAATGTCGGATATTTCGATTAGTTTGTCTAAAAAATGGTTTACAATATGTATTGTAAACTTGAATAAAAAATATGAAGGTTGGCAAAATACTCCTAGCCAAGGGTCAACTCAAATAAAAATGAATGTCAGTGTAAATCTATGTGGGTTAAGATTGTTAGAGTGAAGTATATGGACGGCAATCTCCTGGTTGGTGCAACAAATGCTCGGGATCCAGGCTGTAGTATCCTGAATAACCTATCTCAGTATTTTGTATTCACGATATATCTAGATATTGTTGTCGAAAATTAATTTAATCTTCGTATACATTGTCATAAGTTATAATACTTGTCCAGTATCATGCTGCCTAATGTAATAGCGGCCTGAATATATGATTTAGTTATATCGGGCCTTTTAATCGATTTTCTTGGGTCAAAGGATCGGGTCTAAATAATATTTAGTGTCGAGGTTTTTTCCAAAAAAATACAGTGTGTAGTGCAGAACATAATAGGATTTTATTCGACGTAAAGTAAACACTTAGACAATTTATTGAAATACGGCTAAAAATGGCTTCGGAAAACTAGTTGTAAAACAATGAATATTGAGAGTTAGGAAATAAAATTGGTATTTCTGGAAAGCCTAGCACCAAGCCTCAAAATGTTCAGGAGTGAAGTTTTGCTCAAAGTGTCTAGATTTTATGCTAAATGGTCGAGAAGTATGGTATTTTAGGCTAAAGCTGCCATTTCTGGGCAGTTTTTATGAATATTTGGATGGCTGTAGATTACTCATCTTAAGTCCAAATGACGGACGGCTTTTTGATTTGAAAACTAGGCCAGGTGCTCTAACTTTTGTTCCTTGTGGTCCAAAACTCCAAAACTGAGTCAATTGACAGGAAAATGGCTCTCAACATGGGTGTTTCTAGGTATACTTAGAAAATTTTCTGGGTAAGTGCTGGTAATTTATAAGTGAAAATAATAACTTTCGAAAAATCATAACTAATTCGTTATAAGGCCGATTTTCAAGTTCTTTATATCCCCGGAAAGGTAAAAAGGTATACTAACATAATTTCAATAGTTTGGTAAAAAGGTATACTAACATAATTTCAAAACTAAATTGATTTTGGTCAAACTTAATAAATTTGGTGGAGAAATTTGGTTAAGAAACAAAAATGCATAAAAACATAGGTGTTACATGATTAAAGAAGGATTAAGTATGAACACATGATTATCGTGGAAGGATTTTCTACGCCTGCTCTAGGTATGAACGTATAATTAAGTTGAGTTGCTGATTTAGATAATACATAAATGTAATTTAATGTACCAAAGATGTGTTTTAGTGCCTATATGGGGAATTTTATGGTAGGAATTTGTAGCAGGTGTATTTGAATGAGTTAATGAAACTTAGTAGGTGTTTGATGTTATTGATAACAGTATTTGTGTCAACCAACGGTCTAAAATATGAGTGTCTTTTACCCTGATGATTTAGGCGAATTGTGAAGAAAGTTGCACTAAAGTGAAAGGTCGGTAAGGATTCAAACAATCCTAAAAGACTTGCGAACGTATTTTTTGTCATTTTTTTCATGCATTTATAATTTACTTATACAAGTAAGAATAATTTCCTTATATAGTTCGGTCTCAGCGAAAAATTATTTTTATACATTATACATAAACATATTCTACCATTACATCCTTTTTTTTTCCTCTCTTTATGTAATAAAGAAGCTATAGTGTAAGCATCTATGTTAATTTGGTAATTTTATGATCAAACATGAGAAGTAAATAGTACAAACTTATGAAAATACATATTTTCAAACAAAAATGTACATTGGTAAACATGGTATGATGATTATTCATAATCAAGAAAATGAATCAATCTTCAAAGCTATCTAATATGCTACATATTTTAACGAAAATATAACTAAGAAATACCACAATTACAAAACACATCGTAAATTGATAGCACGGGTTTGCAAAACTAAAAGCATATATCACTAACATCTTATGCAATTCAAGTATCATCATGCGATTTTTGCTTGAATAATAAAATATTATTTTTAATCCAAAAGCATTCTCCTAAAATAAAGCTAGATTATAACATATATACATGTGGTTTTTTATTTTTATTCTACCAAGTAAAACCATTTAAACATGTTAAGTGATTTATTTTTTAATCGATAATAATACATAATCAAAATGAAAATTTAAAAACCCTGTGCATGCACAGGTATTATAACTAGTATATATATAAGAGACTTTTATCCTTTTAACAATATTCGTGGCATGTTACATAATTATATCACATACATTAGTCTTTTGAAGAAACAATATATATTTAGAATATTAATAATCTTTTATTATGTCGTAAGATTGAACTTTTTGTGATTTTATCACATATAAAAATAACATCTAATCTTCACCAACTTTAAACTTAAAGTTGACACTAACGAAATTCACAAGATGTATATGCTATGACGTTCTCAAAATGAAAGTCTTAATATATTAATGCAACGCACTTATTATTTATGACAAATTTTAATAAATATAGCTATAATAACATTAATTACAACTCTTTAAAATATTTTTTATTGAAATGTTTAACAAAATAATTAAAAACAAAATACAATCTAATTTAATATTAGGAAAAAAAAGTCTATAACCATAACTACCTAATAAATGTTATTTTTAAAACACCCCTAAAATAAAAAAAAANAAAAAAAAATACATGTTATTATACATATTGCACAAACTAATAAAATACACAAAGCTTCATACAATTTATATTCAAACAAGTTGATTCTCCATATGGTTTTAAAAACGGGTTTAATCAGAAACCAGGGTCGCCACTGGTTCTGCTAGCCAATAAAAGCTGTTCGAAAACGAAACTGATAGGACCGTCAAAACCGTTATAAACGGGTGAACCGGACCGGACCGTGATTTTCTTCTGGTTTTTCTCAAGTTACTCAGTTCGTCGTTATAACTTTGTGCCTAGACATTAATCTCAGGGTACTCGCCAGCGCAACTCGTGTGTACCCTGCTATATAACACAAATGTATTCTCATTTTCAATGTAAAGATTACTAAATCAATATAGTTTCAAAATGCATACTTAAATAGAACGTTTGAAAAAAATATTACATCGTAAGAGTGCCTCGATAACCAACATATATGCCTTTTAGAATTTTTTTGATTAAGCTTACCGTAAAAACTAAAAACTGTATTTTTTAAAAATCAAACGCTTTTTTCAAAACAAATGATACAAAGTGCTAAGGGTTAATTATATAATTTTTTGTTTATTATGTGTATTTATATACTCCATCTGTCTCAAAATAATAGTCCATATTTTCTTTTCGGGATGTTTCAAAATAATTGTCCACTTTCCTTTTTAAGTAAAAACTAAATAATTTAGTGGGAAAATATTCTATTTGAGTGGTTGATAATTAAAGTAACCTCACTTTTCTTAAACTATATGTTTTTTGTCTTATGACAATAATTTTGACAGAGGGAGTAATAATTATACTCTTTAAAGTTTCCATTTTAATCCCTTAATTTATCCAAATTCCATAATTAAACCATTAACTATCATAATTAACACATAAGCCACATAACTTTACAAACATGTCACAAACAGCCCCTCTAACATTTTTAGGTCGAAATATGTCCAACATATCCATATTTATATTTTTAGTCCTTCTAGTTACCATATTTACAATTTAACCCTTTTAATTATCTAATTAACATATAAATCACATAATTAACCAAATAACCACATAATTTCATCAAGTGTCACAAAATTACAACTTCAGTCCCTTTAATATTAATTAGGCCAAAATATCCATAATTACATGATTAGCCCCTTAAGTTTTCTAATTATTTTCAAATCGGATTAATTTATTAACAAATTACCTCTTAAACCTTTTAGTCATGAATTTTACATATAACACCCTCATATTATATTTTATATAACTCACCGCTGGTCTAACACAACTTACAAAAATAACCCATATGTTTATAAAATTACAAAACATACCCTACACATTTTAAAATCCAATCGGTATCACATTTAATTAACCTTAAACACATTCATTATATCAAATAAAATATCAAAAACCTAACCTTAGTATTTTTGCCCCATTTTATTATATATTTTTATCGGATTGGAAACAAATAAATCAAAACAATTTCCATAAGCTTCAAATAATTGTAACCACATTTTATACAAGTTATATACACATAATGACATACTACAAAAATCAGATCTAGCCACCGAAAATTCACATTGGTCGATTTGGGTTATTAGCATGATTTTAGGGTTTTCATATTATTTAAATTCGTATAACTTGTTTAACATGCATGGACCAATTTTATGATTTTATACAGATTATAAAGGACAAGAGAGATGATAGAAAATACCCAAAGAGGCTGGATCGAAAAGAATGAGCAGAAATGAATTTTCTCCTTTTTCGGCCACAAAATCGAACAAACAAAATAGAAATTGAAACCGGAGCACTCCACCACCTTAACCATTATTTTTATAGCCTCCTATAACCCAGATCACGTCTAGTAAAAATGGCCAAGAGCCTCTAGAAGTTATGGAGCCGTCGGTGTGATTTTTATGTGGTTATTTTTAGGGTTTTGACTTGTAAAATGGGAAATAGAGGAAAATGTGTATATAGATAGAAGTGGGGAGTAAATTTCGGTCAATTAACTGATTTGGGGATCATTTCCAATTATATCTTGCCATTATCTTTAATTTATGCATTTTAAATAATTAAAAGTATACATATAAAATGTATTTCGGCCCAATTGAAACAAAATAGATGTGACAAGTATTTTTATGGCATTTAAAATATTATAATGTTCATATAAAAATTATCATATGTCATATGTTTCCAATTACTAAGTGTTTGAGATTTATTTGGTGTTTATATAAGTGTTTTATTGCAAATTTTTAAGCATTAGGGGCATTTTGGTAATTTGACGTATTATGGAATTATGGGTTTTATAATTGTTTACAATTCCATGGAATTCATATTATCTATCATTGTTATTATTATTATTATTGTTATTATTATTATTATAAACAATCATTTACTTATTATTGTTATTATTATTATTTTTTATTAATAACAACTTTATTAAGAACTAAAAATTATTATTTATTTAAAATTGAATACAAATTATTATTTATTTGAAAATTTTTATTAATTATATTTAAAATTTATTATCTATTTAAAATTAAATGTAATTTATTTATCGATTACTTTTTTAATTTATACCTTAAAAAAAATACAATTATATTTTATATGAAAACACTATTTAATATATTAGTTTATATAATATTATTTAAAAAATTATTATTATTATTATTATAATTATTATTATTATTATTATTATTATTATTATTATTATTATTATTATTATTATATTATTATTATTATTATTATTATTATTATTATTATTTTTATAAAAGTCACTTTATTAAAAACTTATAGGATTTACAAGAAATTAGTAGGGAGCCGAGAGACTAACTGGGCCCCCACACCTCTAGCTATAGCAAAACCAATCCTGCTAAAATTATTATTATTATTATTATTATTATTATTATTATTATTATTATTATTATTATTATTATTATTATTATTATTATTATTATTATTATTATTATTATTATTATTATATTATTATTATTATTATTATTATTATTATTATTATTATTATTATTATATTATTTATTACTTAATAAAAATTATTATTATTATTAATATTATTATTATTTTATCATATAATTATTATATTATTATTATTTTATTATTATTTTATAATTATATTATTATTATTATTATTATTATTATTATTATTATTATTATTATTATTATTATTATTATTATTATTTTTCTGAATTATATTACGTTGCGAGCCAACCAAACACAATAACATATTTCGTCAATTACAATTACAACACATTACAATTCCAACAATTCCAATTCTTTGAATTACAATTCATTCAAATTACAATTCCTTTCAAAGATTACAATTCCTTCAAAAACATTCTGTGAACCAAACGCACCCTAAGGATTTCAATTTCTAACATCTCATTCCGTCACATTCCAATTCTTTAAAAAGATTCTAATTCCGTCAAAACACATTCTACGAACAAAACGAGCCCTAAGAGTATTTCTAAGATTGCGTTGTCTCATTTTGGTTCAATGTCACTAGTTTTCAAGCATGGAGATAACAATTTTCTAGCGACAATATAAGGCACAACCGTTACCTTTTGGCTTTTTGATTGTTTAATTGTTACAAATCATGAAGTTAAGTTATCATTATTTGAAGCATTTCCTTACTTGTAGTTCGAATGGTTGTCTTTATTAGCAGAATGAGATAATAGGTCCGAGTAAATATATTTTGGGATTAGCCCAAATGCCCAATACGTTATAATCCATAATTATAAGTTTATAACTATTAAATGGAATTTCAGTTCATGTTGAATAAATATAAAATGTACCAAAAGCAGCCTTGTGATACTATAGGCCATCTCGTTTTCATTGGAAAATCACATGATAGTAGAGCTATTAAACATGTTTGTTTTGTTTTGTTTGTTTTCTGTTTTGTTGTTTTGTTTTGTTTTGTTTTGTTTTTTGTTTTTTTGTTTTTTTGTTTTTTTTTTTGTTTTTGTAGTTTGTTTTGTTTTGTTTGTTTTCTGTTTTGTTGTTTTGTTTTGTTTTGTTTTGTTTTTTGTTTTTTTGTTTTTTTGTTTTTTTTTTTTGTTTTTGTTTTGTTTTTGTTTTGTTTTTGTTTTTTTTGTTTTTGTTTTTTTTGTTTTTGTTTTTTTTGTTTTATATATATATATATATATATATATATATATATATATAGAAAGGCTAGAGCTATTAAACATGTGATCAACAGTTTTTTTTGGAAAAGCAACATTGTATTAAAACAAGCCCAATTAAGGAAAAGTAAAGAGGATAAAAAGGGAGCTCAAAGAGAGAGCCCATGTGATCAATACCATGCATTATGCATATACCAAAAGGAAAAACATGTGATACTATATTCATTCAAAACGATTGTTTCGTGGAAGTTATTCTTAACCATTTTCCATATGAGTACTTTATAAGACTAATTATACACCTAAATATAGTTAGTATATGCGAAAATCATTCTTTTCTTCACTTTTGCTTAACTTTGATAGGATCACATGTCACAGTGTGTACCTTAATTAACATAAAAGCAGTTATATAAGATAGTTATCTCCAATCAATGTTCTTTCCCCGCCTTATGATGAAAAAGTGTGGCATAATTTCCTCTTAAATTTTGTTCCATTATAACTATATACTAGTAGGGTACCCGCGTTTTGTGGCGACGGGTACCCTAAAATAAATGTTAACGGCCAAATATTTAGTTTGTGTCCGCATATCCGTCACGGGCAACTAATCAATATATAAAATTCTTAACGATATTTTATAAAGTGCAACAAGTGAATAAAATATATTCATTGATGAGACTACAAATTCATATGTTTGGCTTAGTAGCTTAATTGCTTTGTACCATGTGGTAAAATGATTGTATATTTTAGTGAAGGGGTGACTTAATTAGTGTATTAATTGTATGTGATTTAAATGATTGTATTTGTGCTTTGAATAGTTGAAAGTAGTGCTCTTTTATTTGTAATTACTTAAAATCTACTATATTAAGAAATCTTAAATATTTAATAGGAGAGAATGTCTAATCTTTATTATAACTAGTATGGATATGGATATAGATTATAGAGCGAGCAATACGTCATCGTATTAAGTCGAATAAAATAATCGCCCGAGATAAAAAAAATTAAAAAATGTCGGCCCAAAAAAAATAGCCCACCCGGCCTGGAGGCCACAATCTCCCAACCTCAATGACTTCATGAACAATCTAAAATCAGCTTTGTGTATGTGGTGTTTAGATATAAAAGAGCTAAGCGGGCAACTCGGATGCCATTTATCGAACCATGCTAATGTAGTGATGAGGCCTAAAATGAACTACTTTTTGAGGCATTTTTATCACAGTTTGTACTTTGTATATGGTTTATAGTTGGTTTTTCTTTATTTACTTGCCCAATTCTTAAAAATTGCAAGTAGTTGATAGATTATGCAACCTCGCCATCATCATTATGATTATCGTCATCATCACCGATTGCTTCTACAATACCTTCCTTTATATAACACATTACTATTTATGGTAATTGGCAATAAATACAGGAGTCATGATCAAATAAACTTTTATCTCATTAAAAAAGTGATGATCAAATAAAGTTTTTATCTCATTAAAAAATTTCTATTTCGTAGAAATTGTAATATTATAATAAAGTTGACAACAACAATGATATCGCGGAATGAAAAATCATTAATATTTTTTTAAAAGATATACCCTCTTTCGAGAACAAAAATGTGATCATCAATGAAAATTGATAAACACAATTTGAAGAACAAAAGATAATATGATGAACACATAAAATCGGGTGAAAAAAAAAACAAAAAACTTTACGCACTTTTTATTAAGCACAATATACTTTTTATTTTTTCCTCAACAATTCTTAAGACTACTTGTAATGGCAACCTAATATTTGACTAGACCACTCTGCCACCTTAACACCATATTAGATTCTCTCTGCTAGACCAAACACATGATTAAACGCCCGTAAACGAACCTTACTATTTATGGTAATTGGCAATAAAGGCATGATTGATGATCAAATAAAAAGTGTTTTGTTTATTAAAAAATATCTATTTCGTAGAAATTGTACAATATAATAAAGTTGACAACATCGGTGATATTGGGGAATGAAAATTCGCTAACTTTTTTTTAAAAAAGATTACCAACTTTTTTGAGAACAAAAAATGTGATGAGCAATGAAATTGATAAACACAATGTGATGAGCAAAAGATAATATGATGAACACGTAAATCGTGTGAACAAAAAACACTTTACTCTCTCTCTCTCTCTGCAATTTTAATAAGGATTTTGTTAAACAACGCCCACTGATAATGCTTAATATGAATATAAAAGGAAATTTAAACTTTGTTAAATGAAAAATGTCATATATTTAAGTTTATTTTTATGTTCATTAAATGCATAATTATTTTAAACATGGAAGAAACAGATTATTTAATGTGCTTAAACATTGCTCAGTGGGCAGTGTTTAGCAAAATCATTTTAATAATTGCACAAACATTTAGGCCATAAATCTATCTTAAACATCATAAGCTGGATTTGAACCTGCAACCATTTGGTTTGAGAGCTTCTCACACAACATGATTTACCGTTGGGATACAAGCCCTTTGATTTATCGATTCATAGACACTCTTTTTTGTTTGTTTATCGATTAAACAAACTTTTTTAGTTAACATTGATATTATTATCTAAAATTATTTTTTATCCAAAGTAAATAGTAATTTGGGTTTACTTAATGAAAATTTTCTTAGCGATTGCTATAATATACGACACGCAAGTAAGAGACCCTTGTAAATCGGTATTTCCATTTCTCTTTAGTAATGTAAATAAATTCGAGTTAGTGAAAATTCAATATTCAGTTGGTGCAAACAAATTTTTGGCGTCCACAGTAAGAGCATGTGCAGTGGTAACTTTCATGCCTAGGTTAAGGGCTCAATAACGCACGTTATTGTGCGTTAGCCGTTGCATCAAGTGGCGTTAAGGGGGCGTTAACGCGAGGCGTTAACCCTTTAACGCCACGTTAAGGCTGGTTTCTTAAAAAAAAAATTTTTTTTGACACTTTTCACCCCTATGAACTTTTATAGATTTTGAACTTAAGATATCGGAAATTACAAAAGACCCCCTTATTTTTTAAACAAGTAAATACGATACAATTCACGGTATAGTAAAATAACGATACGATTCATTGAATTTCAAATACAATACGCGAAAGTGAAAACATACGAAACGTAAAATAACAATACAATTTAAATAGACTTGTAATTATCGATGAGTGCTAACTTTTCTTCCCAAACTTGCAACACTTGTTCCCTGACCATTTTCAAGGCGACTTGAAGTTGCAAATCCGTTTCATCATTTCTTAAAAGGGTTTCTAGACCGACCCTGATTATTGGATGGTCTTGAGGCAGCTCACGTAACCTTTCGACCTCTGGAGCACGAGACTCCCTCTGTCGAATAGTACGAGCGCTCTCACCAAACAACTTGTTAATCAACTTAAGTTCATTTTCTTGTTCAATGCGTAATCGGGTAAGGATTGTTCTTTGCACCTCATCTGGTTGGTTAGCCATAGTGTTTGTTGAAATTTAGTTTGAGTTGTTTGTTGATACAAAGTTGAGCAAAGATGGTATTTATACCGAAACTAGCTGTTAGATAATTTTAATGGAGAAACTAGCCGTTAAGCCTTTTATTCAAACTTAAACTTAAACTGACATAACATCGTACTACATCATACAAGACCATACGGAAATACTTAACATAAACCAACACACGATACAGGAATATAAAAGCCGTTAATCCCAATATCGGTTCCAGGTGATGTTTCTTCTCAAAATCAACCAAACGTGAAAATATTTGAATGGTTGCCCAGCATGGCGTTCTTTGTAAACGTTCAATGCATCTTCAACACGAACATCTGGCTCACGTGTAGGCTGCAAATTCAAGTAAATGTCATGAAATTGTTGGCATTCAGAGTTCAACCGTGACCACTTACTCGTTATCTGGTTTTTGGTACGAAAAGGACCATCTGATTGTTCATTGAACCTTCGTGTTACGACTGTCCAAAAACGGCCTTCCATCGCATGGAATTCGTGAACATTTTGCCACATATCGGCTAGCAAGCTTTCTTCTTCAATAGACCAACGATTTGCCATTGTGAATTTCTTTAGAAAGTGAAATGTGTGCAAAATTGTATGATAATGTATGATATATATATAGGAGTGTATAAACGTTTAAAATTCAAATTCAAATTCAGAGCGGGATAAATTCAAATTTCAAATTCAAATTCAAATTCAGAGCGCGATAAACGTTTATATTTCAAATTCAAATTCAAACAAAAAAACGTGTGAAATAAACATTTAATATTCAGACGTACATAACATATGGAATTCAAATTCAAAATTCAAATTCATACACAGATGGGCGATTAACGTTTATATTTCAAATTCAAATTCACACACAAACGGCTCTATAAATAGCCATTCTCAGGACCTCACAAAACACACACAAATCATACACAAATTACAAACAATTCTCTCAAAGCAATGGCAATCCACCACCACAAGATTTGTTTCCCGTTTTCGAATATGACAATCCACCACCAAACACTCCACCGGAAGTTCTGTTTCCACCTATAAACAATCCACCACACTACAATCCACCACAAAACCAACCACGTCCTTTGACTGAAGAAGAACTTTATGAACAAGATATGCGAGAATTGTTAAAGGTTCAAGCAGAGGAAGAAGAAGAGGCAAGAGCTCGTGAGGAGTACTTGCGAGCTAAACAGGCTCGGAGAAACGCTCGTTGTGCATGGCGAATCCAACATGGATTGCCCCGTGTGCCAACGAGTGATGACGATTCGAGTGCTTCGAGTGACAAGGGATATGTGTCGGATGACTCGTTTTATTAATTCGTAGTTTTATGTTTAATTATCGTAGGTTTATGTTTAATTATCGTATTTTATATTTAATGTTTGCTGTAGTTTGTTGTAGTTTGTTTAATGTATGTTTAAATTTTAGTTATTAATATAAGTTGTGTTTTGTTAGTTATTAAATGAAATATTAGTTTTAGTTGAGGGTTGAATTTGAAAATAGTTGAAGTTAATGTGTTAAAGCTGAGTTAAAGCTGAATTATTGATGTGGGTGTTTTTTTTCTGAGTTAAGGTTATTGTGTTAAAGCTGACGTGGCGCTGAGTTATTGAATAACTCAGGTTACCACTACACATGCTCTAATCTTCCGTGAAGAAGACCTTTACTCGATCTGAGTTTTTATTACAATGGTAATGTTATATTTAGGGTTAATTGCATATAATAGTTATGAACTTTCTCAAGTGTTCACATGTCAGTAATGAACTTTCTAAAATACAAGAATATCCATCAAACTTTCAAATTTTGTTTTATCAATGTAAAAAACTCATCTCGTTGCGTATGATAATGAAAACAAATTTGAAAGTTGGATGGGTATTGTGGTATTTTTTTAAAGGTCGTATCTGATAATGAAACAAATTTTGAAAGTTTTGATGGGTATTCTTGTATTTTAGAAAGTTCATTACTGACATGTGAACACTTGGGAAAGTTCGTAGCTATTATATGCCATTAACCCTTATATTTAAAAGTAACATTTACACTGTGTTCTCAAGTTGAGTAAAAGAAATAAAAGAAAAAGAAAGTGATGAAATGTAAAAGAGCTCATATTCTCAAGTTCTTTTAAGGAGTGAAAGTGGGTGGATTTTGCATTTAAAACTTTCACCCCACTTTTGGGGTGAAAGATAAATTTACTTCCTTTACATTTCTTTATTCTCTCTTATTTTATTTTACTTTCACTTTGTTTTTATTTTTTTCTTGAGAACACACCGTTAGAGGAATAGTTTGTAACATGTAAAAGCTTAGGGACTTTATTGTATTTAGTAATATAATATTAGGATTATACTTGCCAAGGATTAGCAAAACCGATTGTTCGCATGGGTTGGTTCCCCTTATCTCTGTAAATAGAGGTGAGGTATGCTAATCAACGATTCTTCCTTCCTTATTATATAAGCTTTATTATTTGTGAACAAGGTTTTTATCTGTCAATTTTTAGGTCTTGCTTGCTCAATAACACCAAATAGATACATATGTCGAGTATCAATATCTCGTGCTTATTGTTCATATTTGTTATGTTTTAATGATATTTATACCGATTTGTTTAACTTTTGCATGTTAGTATTAATTTGGAGTAATGGAACAAAAAGACATGGAAAAGGACAAGAAATGAGCTAAAGAAAGTATTTATATCAGAAGTCGTCTACGGCTAAGAGGGTTTATACCTCTAGGGCAAAGAAATGTGAAGACCACGATCATAAATCTTATTCTTAGCTGTTACGGCGTAGATAGGTACATGCCTTTACGTCGTAGAAGAAGAAAGCAAAGATTTCAATCATGAACAAACCTGACTTGCTAAACGATCCAACCTCCTTATTCTTTTTCAACTTGGCAAGGTAAGAGGGACAATCCCTCTTCTATTGTACAATCTTTCCACAATGGAAGCATTCAACATCCTTTGTGGGGCTCTCCTTCTTAGGGGGCGGTGCGATTTTCCTTCTTCCTCTGGACTTTCCTTTCCCCTTAGACCTTCTCTGAGACTTGGAAGCAGATTCTTGGATGACACATTCTTCTTAGCTCATGGATGACACATTCTTCTTAGCAGTTTTCAACATCGCATGTAGTTCCCCCAGAGTTTTATCCCAACCATTCATGTTGTAGTTCATGATAAAATTGTTGAACGACTTTGGCAATGAACCCAAAATGGTATTCACAGCCAACACATGAGGCATGGGATGTCGAAGACGTTCCAACCTATCGATGTCGCTCTTCATTTTCAGAGTATGAGTGCTAATTGACTGACCCTCCTCTATCTTACATGCGTTCAACTGCCTTTGAGTTTTCTACAGCTCCTGACTAGGTTGAGTTTGAAACATTCCTTTCAACTCTTTTAGCATGTCATAGGTTGTACAATCCTCCATATCCTTTTGCAGTTCAAGCGTCATGCTCGCTAGCATTAGTAGAGCAATCTTTTCTTGCTCACCAAACAATTTTTGATAAGCTTCAGCCTGAGCTGCAGGAGCATCAACAGCAGGAGGGATAGGAAGGGGTGTTTCAATGAGATCCAGCTTTCCTTCATACTTGAGGATAATCCTCAAGTTCCTGTGCTAGTCAACAAAATTGAAACCATCCAGTTTCTCCTTCTCAATCAAAGAATAGAGAGTCAAAGTTATATTTTGGTTTGGTAGAATCATCTGCAAAACAAACAAAGTCCATTCTGTATTTTTAATATTTTCTTTAGATAAATTAATTACTCGAGTTTACCACAACTTAATTAGTTAAAGTCTAAGATCCACATTAACTTATACACCATGCGATTGATCACGATGACAGTGATAGATTAATCGGTAGGTGACGATTACCAAGTGTATCAACTATACAATTCTTAGCCTTTATAGGACCTAAGGTATTGAATATATATGGCACGTTGTCCTATTTTTGCCCCGAGCTCTGGTCCGACCATCTTAATAGTTTATTTCGCAAATCAAAAGACGATGGAAAGTCAAAGCTGGTTCGACCTTTACCAACGATTCATTCCTATCCCAAAATTGTTGAGGTTCAACCATACCAAAAGCTGAGAGGGATGTCCTCATTACAATTGGATAACACGACTAAAATTTTATAAGTAACTTATATATGAAAGCGCATCATTAGCAATACATGCCTATTACTTATGACGTAATTTTGTAAAACCCTTAGAAAATTTCTTTTAACCCTTAAACGCAAATTAATGTTTATCATGCATGCAACAATCAAATTAAAGCAATAAAATAAATACAAGCATGCAAACATAAATATGTGTAGCCTAGCCCAAAATCCTATATTGTATCCATGAGCTAACACGGATACAATGGTCATCTAGGGACAATCCGATGCTTCCACTTAAATCAAGATTCTTATATCTTATTAAGTTGAGCATAAGCTTGTGCCTTTGTTTTCTTGGAACACCAACAGTTGTCTCCATGCATCTAGTCTTGATCTCCATCTTGTTACATTTATCAAATTGAAAAAGTACAACTATTCTAATGTTTACAATTGAAAAATTTACAAAACATAACTGAATAAATTACAACTCGACATCAAGGCCTATCCCAAAACACCAAAACCAGGTGAAAAATCAAATTACCAAAATAAATAATTGAGGAAATAATCATGACAAACGACTACGAGCATAACGGCTATACATGACAATAATAACAACTATTAGTCCTACCATTAGCTTGTTCATGATCAACTTTGCATGACGTTAATCATTATGTATACAAATTTAAAAACAATTAATGAACAAGCCAATATACGAAAATTAAATACGATGTCTAATTCCTCATGTTATCATAATAATGTATACACCAATTTAATTGATTTGTCACCAGATCTATCAAACCAAATACATATTATAATAACCAGGATGGCCATAAACACGTATAAGCGGCGTTGATACCACTGATGGAATACAAGGGTTATAATTTTAAAATTATTTTAACAATTAAACAAACAATCATAAATGCAGCGGAAACACAACCATTAAAAGCGTTTTTCCATATCCAGTGATCCATATACATGTGATATGTCTAATAAGAAAAACAATAACAACAATTGTGTACCTTTGTTTACGTGAGAGATCAAAACGGACTGAAAGAATCTTAGGGTAAGATTCTCTCACGGTTATTGCACACTAACGCTCGAACAACTTCAATAGAGTGCTAGAGCTTGATCCAATTAATCGACACGCGTACAATTCCAATTGCTAGAACAAAACATGACTATGTGTTTTTGTGCGTGTGAAGCTTGCCCGAAACCACGATGGAGAGAGGGGAAGGGATCGATTAGGGTCTTGCAAATACCAAGATCCTAGATTTAGGTCTTGTATTTATAGGCCCTTAAGTGATACGTACCCAATTTATAAAGATAAACTTTATATTTAAATAGATAAAGATAAACTCTTAATATGAATAGGATAATTACTATATTTAAAAGATTTGATATTATCGCGTAATGTTGTTATCTTGTTATATAAGTATTTGAACCAAACCCAACCCAACATACCCAATTAGGGTTCGGCCGAACTCCAAGGTCCAAAAGAACATTCCTTTTGGTTGGTTTAAGCTCAATATTACTTAAGTAGTTCAATTAGTTAAGCCCAATCTCCCTTCCCTTAATTTGATCATTTACGTATTTTCAATAAACATATTAAACTGAAGTCTCGCGTTATTGTGTGTGAACCCATAGAAACATATATTAATGGCAATATTAATTATCATATGTTACACATATTCCCACACTACTAAATCATCAATATATGCGTTTGACTAATTCGTACCAACAAACTTGGTTTTTTACAAAACCCATAACCCAAATCGAACGGTTTTTGCTGGTTCGGTTTTATTTGTCTTTTTAACAATTTCGGTTCAGTTTTTCAGTGATTTTTGGTTTTGAACCGTTTATAAATGTGTTTGGTCAATTCGTACCAGCAAATTTGTCTTACCTAAGATTACTATTCTTCTTTAATTTTTGGTAATATAAGCCTAATAATATTATCCTACATTTCAACATATACACAAATATAAATGAAACACACACATATGCAAATCAAACACATATAGTATGATCATTGTCGAATATGTATTGATATATTACCAAGTAAATACACATGCACATTAACACAAATATAATTTAGCTTCACCACAAAGGAATATGAATTTGTAAGTTTGATTTGTTTAGTTATTTATTTATATTATATTGAATATATATTATCATATATTTCCTCCGTCTCAATTTATTTGTCCAGTTCTGACTTTTTGAAGTCTTTGTTTTTCAACATTAACCTTAACTATTTTTGTTTGTGTCATATAATACTTGATAAAAATTATACCAATAAAAATACATTTAAAACTCCATCAATTCATATATTTTGCATGAGTATTCTATAACACAAAAGAAGATAGTTAATGTCAAAATTAAAAAAGAAGGCTTCGGAAAGTCAACATTGGACAAATAATTGAGACGGAGGGAGTAATAAAGAATTGATTTTCAAAAAATTAAATAATTAAAAGGGATCCGTTCGGTTTGCTTTTTTGGGCGAAAACCAAAACTGAATCGAAATTTTCGGTTTTTGGAAAAAAAAAACCGAAACATTGACTTTTAGTTCGTTTTTCAGTTCATTCTTTTTGGAATTTTGGTTTGGTTTCGGTTTTATCAGTTTTTTTCCTCACCCCTAGATATTATAAACTCACTAGCACCATCTCCAACTACATCCCTAAAAAATTCTTCAAATTTAAAGAAAAAATTACATATTTCACTTACATTCATCCTTCAAAAATTATGATCTCCAACCACATACTCCAAACTCATACATCAAAACATTTATCAACTGTGATTTATTTTCGCCCAATAACATAATTTGTATACGTCATGTTAAGTATATAATATATTATTATAAGTTCAAAGGATGAATAGTGATCCTCTAAATATGGAGGAAATTGAACATTGTTCCAAATTTTTTTTCAAATATGAAGGATGGTTGGAAATGAATTCGTTGGCTCCATTCTCTCGTATAAAGCAAAAGTTCACCGACACCATGTTGGAGCTGGCATGAATAATATAAGTCAACATCTATTGGGTCATGTTTGAATCTGCATAAGGTATAATAACATTGCATATAATAATAACAGGCTAAGATGTTTACCTGCGCGTTGTTGCAAATCAACAATATTCATTTTGGCACTCAAACAAAGTTTCCACATAAATCTCTATTAACTTATTTCTATATTTATATATTTATATATTTACTTCTTTTGTATTGCTTCTTTTAACATTAATTAAGATATGGTGACTTGCGTTAATTATTACTAGGCGAGTAGTTGTGCATAGCAACGGAATTTTTTAGTGGTAAACAACTATGGTTGTGATAAAACGTGAAATAACTAAAAGGCATAGCGACGAGTTTATATAGCGGAAACACCTCTAAGTGTTTCGTATAATGTTTATACATAAATGTGAAATAATCAAAATGTAATTGCAAAAGATTGTAATATGCGATAGTTGGTGTTGGAAGTACCAAAACTTGCACTTTCATCAATCAAGCTATAAATTCTCTTTCGACGAACAACCAAAACTCGACTCTCAACAGTTGGCGTTGGAATTTCATCATCATCATCATCTCATCATCACTTGAGATGACAATAACCTCATATCAGTCCTAGTTTATCAAGTTCAGGTTGAAAAATCACTGGAGCAGGATTGGGAGGGGGATGAAGCTGTATACAAACAAACAAAAGCATTAACGGCCATGAAGTAACACAATGAAACAACAAATTTATGAAGATAAATAAGTGATTACAGTGTACTAGCCTCAAGATCATCATCAACATTCTTTTGATTATTCATTTCCATCTCCTTTTACTTAACAGAAGTTGAAAATGAAAATGAGATTTATGGTGTTTATACAGTTATACTCCAAATATGGAGGAAATTAAACAATGTTCCAAAATTTTCTTCAAATATGAAGGATGGTTGGAGATGAATTTGTGTGCTCCATTCTCTAAATATAAAGCAAAAGTTCATTCTGACACCATGTTGGAGATGGCATGAATAATATAAGTCATCATCTACTGGGTCATGTTTGAATCTGCGTAAAGTATAATAATATTTCATATAATAATAACAGGCTGAGATTTTTACCTGCGCGTTGTTGCGAATCACAATATTCATTTTGGCACTGAAACAAAGTTTCCATGTAAATCTGTATTAACTTATTTTTATATTTCTATATATATTTCTTTTGTTGTATAGCGTCTTTTAACATTACGTAATTAAGATATGGTGACGTGCGTTAATTATTATAACAAAGAATACACATATGAGGTCACTTAATTTAGGTGACGTACGTAATACACGTGCACGTGAGACAAATATCTTATTTGGGCAGTTAATTCAGTTCTAGGTTTTCTTTTCCCGACTACCACGCAAAACTTAATTGTCAAATGGCGGCAGAATTTATATCGCCACATTAAGAACACGCAACATCCATTACAAATATGAGGAAATAATAACGTGGGTGATAATAAAGTTAAGTTTGTTAGTTTACCAACAAGTCACTAGTAGCAAAAATGCCGTTACACAAGTAGTTGTTATTTGGTTCGGGAAACATAATTTTCAACCACGTGATTGCACAAAATATTTTCTCTGCAAGTAACAGATGGATCCTACCTCGAGAGCGCCTTACACCATCACATTTAGTTGAGGAAGTTTTAAGCTGGGATGGATAACCATTAAATGTCTATTATACTCAAATCACTTTTATAAAGAACTCTTGACTCGAGAAAAAAATAATATCACTGTAAAATGCTAGAATTAAAAAAATATGAAATCCAAACAAAAGCACCAAACCTAGAATGAATAACCTAGCTAAACTAGAAAGAACAACCCACTTTCCTAGTGAAAATTGCACCCCCAAACGAAAGCGAATACAAAAAACAACTTTAAATACAACTCTCAAGTGATACGTCAACATTCCCAATAAGGAAGGGGGCACCTGGTTTGATTTTGTGTGACGGTGAACTCAAACATGTGTTTTAGTCGCTATATTCTTTAGTTACAATATGGGAAAATGAAAGGAAACTGAACATTTTTTGTTTTCTTGACTCTTTTAAGGGAAAATGTTTTCTTTGACTCTTTTAAGGAAAGTAAAAGTAATTTGAGGGGAAAAGAGAAGTAACTTTTCTAATTAAATACGCACCTCATATTTGAGGAAAAATAAAAGAAAAATTGCAATATTTTGAATAAAGACTAATATGTCATTTTAAAAGATTTGGCATTCGACTAGTAAATGATAAATGTAAGTTGAACACGTTGCTTTTCCTCCTATTCAAGAACATGAGCAATGAGTAGTTTCTTTTTCTCTACTTTAAAAATATATAAACCAACACTTCATTTTCTTTTCACTATGATATTTTTTTTGTCTTTTCATATTTTAAAGCTTAAGAACACAATACTAGCAATCATAAGGCTAGATGTAATGGTGACCACCAAAATACGAATGACCCACTGCCACATCAGCTTTATCTCTCTACAATAACTTCATATACAACTTAGTGTAATAAGAAGATCGATGTCACCACAAAAAACACACCCAAATAATTATTTAATAAAAATACCACACACACATCCTCACACAACTCGGCCGAAAATACGACCGATTCGACCTTTTTCTCAATTTAAAGATTGTGTCGCAACAAGGGTGCTATAATGGTGCTGACGCGTAAGCTATATTGGTCGTCTGACCGACCCATTACACTTGTTCTAACACCTCAAAACACTCCACAACCTATTGATAGAAAGCCACACCAATCCTTTTAACACGTTTGAGATTTAATGTCAGAAATGAAATCGATAATATTAAGTCACATCCCTAGGCATTTCAAGAGACCCCAATTAAATTATTAAATACCCAAACAACATATTTTTACCAACTTACCATAATCTATCAAATAGGGTGCGTTTGGTATACCGCCATCAATCACAATGAGAATGATTTTGATAGTAGTGGTGGGCCTCTCGGTATGAAAGATTCATACCTTACCCTTTTGAGGTATATGGAGTATGGAGCATTTCTATCATTCATTACCATAGTTGTGGACCCCCTCATCTTAAACAAACACATTTAATCACTTTCATAGTGATAGTGTCATTCCCATAGACGGATACCAAATGCACCCTAAATATGAATTTACAACAATTGCCTATCTTTTATATAATAAAACAAAACCCCTATTGGGAATTTTTCATTTCAAAAAAATTGGAACATACTTTATTTAGTAATAATTTTATTTAAAAAAAATATTATTTTCTTATTAAGTACCATTTTATATTTATCCATAACACAAGTAGAAGATAAATACAAAAAATATAGAGAAGATATTTAAAAAAAAAAAGATTATTAACATTTTATATTTATCCACAACATAAGTAGAAGATAAATACAAAAAATATAGATAAGATGCAATTAACAATACGATTAAAATTTTTAAATAATTATTTTTAAAAATTAAAAAAAAAAAAAAAAAAAAAAAGAAAAAACGCGTGCACGTGCATTGTAACTAGTGAATATTTACAACATCAACATGATCTCTGTTTATTACAAGTCCCGGCCAACCTTCACGTTCATTTCATTTCAACTACAAAAATCAAAAATGATAATTCTGTGGGTGAATAAAACCACCATAGCTGAGGTCAGCAGTTAGTGCCACATGTAACACATTGGCTCATCCAATTCACGCAATCATTACTATATAAACCCTTAGACACTCTCATCACTCCCACACATCAAAACACACCGTTTTATCACATTCTAAAATAAGATTAAGCAAATGGAACATCAACTACTGCTACCAGTTTGGGCTGTTCGCGAGCCCCGTCGTTCGATAAGGAGCCGGAGGCAACTGATGCAGCCTCTATCAGTATTAATTGCTTCCTATAGATCGAAGGTTTGTAACTCCGCATTGTTTACGTTCCTATGGACCAATTTGATCAAGCTCATTGCTTGAAGACTTAAAAAAAATTCTATAGTTTTTCGAATAAAACAGTAGTATAAAAATATAGTAGTAAAAAAATAAAATAGCATACCCTTACCATTTTTTTCGAATTTACGACCATACTCTTAAGTTTCTTTCTTCAGAATTCTACTCTATCGCTTTGTTCCCATGCTGCCTGCCATGCAGGATCGTCAATTCAAGGTCTTTGTAGGTGTATGATACTTTCATCTTTCTTTTTTGTCTTGTATTTGACGAATTGACCCTTTCACCAAAGGTCATGATTTTTGTTTGAGTTTGGTTGTGGGTGCACCTCATAAAATCATTGTAATACTCCTTTAATTGTTTGATTTTATTATTATTATTTTTTATTTTTATATTTTTGTTTTTATTATAAAATTACGAAACTAAAAGTATGAAACAAAAAAGGGTTTTGCTAACGACAAGGGCTCATTTTTACTACAATTATTTGTAATAAACTAATTCAACCAACGATAAATGAATTGTTTATAATCAATTTCTTTCTATCGAGTTTGAAAGTATTTTTAATTTTTTTATTACTTTGTATTACGAATATTAAATTTGGAATTCACAATTAGTAAATGAAATCTGCTAATGCGTGCGCACTTACAGACTTAAAAAATATATATATATATTTCGCAAACCATTAATCGTTACGCGAAAAAAATCATACCATCGCGACGAGAATTAAATTATCTTTTTATAGATATGCACTTCTATATACTTTTGACGAACTTTTTGTTTCATTCAAAATTTCCGCAAAAAAAATCATATGGGCGGAAATTTTGAAAAAAAAAATCGTTGAAAGTATAGAAAGTGTATATATATAGATAAATAATTTAATTCTCGTCGCGATGATGTATTTTTTATAGTTTGAAGATTTACCGTTTGCAAAATAAGTGAAAAATGGTTTTCTATTAAAATGAATGGCTAAGATTGGTTCTTTCGATCTATGACAAATATGAGATCTATATTGATCTCAACTCCATGTACACCTGGGTTAAACTTATAAAGAAGAATAATAAGAATCATTATTGAATATAGATGGTATTTTTCTTCTTCATATATCCTTACTTAATCTCATAAAGAGCAATAACATGAGTTGTTCGTATATGTTAATTTTCTGTATTTATTTTCATATCACACTAATTTGTGTTTTCAGTTTGATATTTATAATCCCATGCACATAAATTAATTAATGATAGTAATATACATACTTAACAACATATATGTCTGCCTTTTTTTTATTATTATTATTTTTTAATATATATAGATTATAAAAAGTATGTATTAAATTTATAAAGTTATTAAAAAACATGATAATTCATAAATTTACTTAAGTCCATATAATTTATCAAAATTTAACAACCAAAGTTGTATTATGTTTGTTTTTTTGCTTGATGAAAACCAAATGTATTTTACTAAATTGTTTCAGTTTCGACTTCTTATTAGCCAATGGGGCGACTTCATTTGTTTATGTGGCAACGTTGAGCGCTCTGATTGGTCCAATTGAAATATTCCGTATGTTCTCTTATTATATAAGAGATGAGTTAATTTTAGTTGAATGCTTTAACTTTCAATCATATACAAATTTGATTACATCTTATTTTATACAGTTATAACCGTCATTAAGTACTTGATTAGAGGTACCAATTACATGGTTTGTTTGTTTATTCTAGAGCCTTGGTAAAACTCAAGTGCACGAGGAGAAGTCGATGTTAAACAACAAAAAACACCGGAAAAGAGTACGCTTGAGATCCATGCATTTTAAATTACTTGTTAAAAATATTTTATATATTTGTTGTTTTCATGCTAATTTAACGGTTATGTTGTCTTGCATATGTAGGAACAAGAGGTTACAAAAGGTCCCATTAAACGCATTAAGATAAAGGACACTGAGAACCTAGAACTGAAGGTTAGTAGCACGTACACTCATTAATTATTAATGAGATGCATTCTAAATTATTTGTTAAAAATATTTTCTATATTTGTTGTTTTCATGCTAATTAACGGTTATGTTGTCTTGCATATGTAGGGACAAGAGGTTACAAAAGGTCCCGTTAAACAAAAAAAAAAAAATAATATTTCGCAAACCGTTAATCGTTACGCGAAAAAAATCATACCATCGCGACGAGAATTAAATTATCTTTTTATAGATATGCACTTCTATATACTTTTGACGAACTTTTTTTTCTTTCAAAATTTCCGCAAAAAAAAATCATATGGGCGGAAATTTTGAAAAAAAAATCGTTGAAAGTATAGAAAGTGTATATATATAGATAAATAATTTAATTCTCGTCGCGATGGTGTATTTTTTATAGTTTGAAGATTTACCGTTTGCAAAATAGGTGAAAAATGGTTTTCTATTAAAATGAATGGCTAAGATTGGTTCTTTCGATCTATGACAAATATGAGATCTATATTGATCTCAACTCCATGTACACCCGGGTTAAACTTATAAAGAAGAATAATATGAATCATTATTGAATATAGATGGTATTTTTCTTCTTCATATATCCTTACTTAATCTCATAAAGAGCAATAACATGAGTTGTTCATATATGTTAATTTTCTGTATTTATTTTCATATCACACTAATTTGTGTTTTCAGTTTGATATTTATAATCCCATGCACATAAATTAATTAATGATAGTAATATACATACTTAACAACATATATGTCTGCCTTTTTTTTATTATTATTTTTTAATATATATAGATTATAGAAAGTATGTATTAAATTTATAAAGTTATTAAAAAACATGATAATTCATAAATTTACTTAAGTCCATATAATTTATCAAAATTTAACAACCAAAGTTGTATTATGTTTGTTTTTTTGCTTGATGAAAATCAAATGTATTTTACTAAATTGTTTCAGTTTCGACTTCTTATTAGCCAATGGGGTGACTTCATTTGCTTATGTGGCAACGTTGAGCGCTCTGATTGGTCCAATTGAAATATTTTGTATGTTCTCTTATTATATAAGAGATGAGTTAATTTTAGTTGAATGCTTTAACTTTCAATCATATACAAATTTAATTACATCTTATTTTATACAGTTATAACCGTCATTAAGTACTTGATTAGAGGTACTAATTACATGGTTTGTTTGTTTATTCTAGAGCCTTGGTAAAACTCAAGTGCACGAGGAGAAGTCGATGTTAAACAACAAAAAACACCGGAAAAGAGTACGCTTGAGATCCATGCATTTTAAATTACTTGTTAAAAATATTTTCTATATTTTTTGTTTTCATGCTAATTTAACGGTTATGTTGTCTTGCATATGTAGGAACAAGAGGTTACAAAAGGTCCCATTAAACGCATTAAGATAAAGGACACTGAGAACCTAGAACTGAAGGTTAGTAGCACGTACACTCATTAATTATTAATGAGATGCATTCTAAATTATTTGTTAAAAATATTTTCTATATTTGTTGTTTTCATGCTAATTAACGGTTATGTTGTCTTGCATATGTAGGGACAAGAGGTTACAAAAGGTCCCGTTAAACGATTTTTTTTGTCTTTTCATATTTTAAAGCTTAAGAACACAATACTAGCGATCATAAGGCTAGATGTAATGGTGACCACCAAGATACGAATGACCCACTGCCACATCAGCTTTATCTCTTTACAATAACTTCATATACAACTTAGTGTAATAAGAAGATCGATGTCACCACAAAAACACACCCAAATAATTATTTAATAAAAATACCACACACACATCCTCACACAACTCGGCCGAAAATACGACCGATTCGACCCTTTTCTCAATTTAAAAAATGTGTCGCAACAAGGGTGCTATAATGGTGCTGATGCGTAAGCTATATTGGTCGTCCGACCGACCCATTACACTTGTTCTAACACCTCAAAACACTCCACAACCTATTGATAGAAAGCCACACCAATCCTTTTAACACATTTGAGATTTAATGTCAGAAATGAAATCGATAATATTAAGTCACATCCCTAGGCATTTTAAAAGACCCCAATTAAATTATTAAATACCCAAACAACATATTTTTACCAACTTACCATAATCTATCAAATAGGATGCGTTTGGTATACCACCATCAATCACAATGAGAATGATTTTGATAGTAGTGGTGGGCCTCTCGGTATGAAAGATTCATACCTTACCTTTTTGAGGTATATGGAGTATGAAGCATTTCTATCATTCATTACCATATTTGTGGACCCCCTCATCTTAAAGAAACACATTTAATCACTTTCAAAGTGATAGTGTCATCCCCATAGACGGATACCAAATGCACCCTAAATATGAATTTACAACAATTACCTATCTTTTATATAATAAAACAAAACCCGGGAATTTTTCATTTCAAAAAAATTGGAACCATACTTTAATTAGTAATAATTTTATTTAAAAAAAAAATATTATTTTCTTATTGAGTAACATTTTATATTTATCCATAACACAAGTAGAAGATAAATACAAAAAATATAGAGAAGATATTTAAAAAAAAAAGATTATTAACATTTTATATTTATCCACAACACAAGTAGAAGATAAATACAAAAAATATAGATAAGATGCAATTAACAATAGGATTAAAATTTTTAAATAATTATTTAAAAAAAA
>LBNU01009864.1:11202-88113 GCA_014162995.1 Artemisia annua | reverse complement strand
ATTATAACTAGTGAATATTTACAACATCAGCATGATCTCTGTTTATTACAAGTCCCGGCCAACCTTCACATTCATTTCATTTCAACTACAAAAATCAAAGTGATAATTCTGTGGGTGAATAAAACCACTTGTCAAATTCGTAGCTGAGGTCAGCAGTTAGTGCCACATGTAACACATTGGCTCATCCAATTCACGCAATCATTACTATATAAACCCTTAGACACTCTCATCACTCCCACACACCAAAACACACCATTTTCTAACATTCTAAAATAAGATTAAGCAAATGGAACATCAACTACTGCTACCAGGTTGGGCTGTTCGCGAGCCCCGTCGTTCGATAAGGAGCCGGAGGCAACTGATGCAGCCTCTATCAGCATTAATTGCTTCCTATAGATCGAAGGTTTGTAACTCCGCATTGTTTACGTTCCTATGGACCAATTTGATCAAGCTCATTGCTTGAAGCCTTAAAAAATTCTAGAGTTTTTCGAATAAAACAGTAGTATAAAAATATAGTAGTAAAAAAATAAAATAGCATACCCTTACCATTTTTTTCGAATTTACGAGCATACTCTTAAGTTTCTTTCTTCAGAATTCTACTCTATCGCTTTGTTCCCATGCTGCCTGCCATGCAGGATCGTCAATTCAAGGTCTTTGTAGGTGTATGATACTTTCATCTTTCTTTTTTGTCTTGTATTTGACGAATTGACCCTTTCACCAAAGGTCATGATTTTTGTTTGAGTTTGGTTGTGGGTGCACCTCATAAAATAATTGTAATACTCCTTTAATTGTTTAATTTTATTATTATTATTTTTTATTTTTATATTTTTGTTTTTATTATAAAATTACGAAACTAAAAGTATGAAACAAAAAAGGGTTTTGCTAACGACAAGGGCTCATTTTTACTACAATTATTTGTAATAAACTAATTCAACCAACGATAAATGAATTGTTTATAATCAATTTCTTTCAATCGAGTTTGAAAGGAGAAACTCATGTGGTTTAATTTACTAATAATTATCATGTTTAAAGTATTTTTAATTTTTTTATTACTTTGTATTACGAATATTAAATTTGGAATTCACAATTAGTAAATGAAATCTGCTAATGCGTGTGCACTTACAGACTTTAAAAATATATATATATATTTCGCAAACCATTAATCGTTACGCGAAAAAAATCATACCATCGCGACGAGAATTAAATTATCTTTTTATAGATATGCACTTCTATATACTTTTGACGAACTTTTTGTTTCATTCAAAATTTCCGCAAAAAAAATCATATGGGCGGAAATTTTGAAAAAAAAAATCGTTGAAAGTATAGAAAGTGTATATATATAGATAAATAATTTAATTCTCGTCGCGATGATGTATTTTTTATAGTTTGAAGATTTACCGTTTGCAAAATAAGTGAAAAATGGTTTTCTATTAAAATGAATGGCTAAGATTGGTTCTTTCGATCTATGACAAATATGAGATCTATATTGATCTCAACTCCATGTACACCTGGGTTAAACTTATAAAGAAGAATAATAAGAATCATTATTGAATATAGATGGTATTTTTCTTCTTCATATATCCTTACTTAATCTCATAAAGAGCAATAACATGAGTTGTTCGTATATGTTAATTTTCTGTATTTATTTTCATATCACACTAATTTGTGTTTTCAGTTTGATATTTATAATCCCATGCACATAAATTAATTAATGATAGTAATATACATACTTAACAACATATATGTCTGCCTTTTTTTTATTATTATTATTTTTTAATATATATAGATTATAAAAAGTATGTATTAAATTTATAAAGTTATTAAAAAACATGATAATTCATAAATTTACTTAAGTCCATATAATTTATCAAAATTTAACAACCAAAGTTGTATTATGTTTGTTTTTTTGCTTGATGAAAACCAAATGTATTTTACTAAATTGTTTCAGTTTCGACTTCTTATTAGCCAATGGGGCGACTTCATTTGTTTATGTGGCAACGTTGAGCGCTCTGATTGGTCCAATTGAAATATTCCGTATGTTCTCTTATTATATAAGAGATGAGTTAATTTTAGTTGAATGCTTTAACTTTCAATCATATACAAATTTGATTACATCTTATTTTATACAGTTATAACCGTCATTAAGTACTTGATTAGAGGTACCAATTACATGGTTTGTTTGTTTATTCTAGAGCCTTGGTAAAACTCAAGTGCACGAGGAGAAGTCGATGTTAAACAACAAAAAACACCGGAAAAGAGTACGCTTGAGATCCATGCATTTTAAATTACTTGTTAAAAATATTTTATATATTTGTTGTTTTCATGCTAATTTAACGGTTATGTTGTCTTGCATATGTAGGAACAAGAGGTTACAAAAGGTCCCATTAAACGCATTAAGATAAAGGACACTGAGAACCTAGAACTGAAGGTTAGTAGCACGTACACTCATTAATTATTAATGAGATGCATTCTAAATTATTTGTTAAAAATATTTTCTATATTTGTTGTTTTCATGCTAAGTAACGGTTATGTTGTCTTGCATATGTAGGGACAAGAGGTTACAAAAGGTCCCGTTAAACGCATTAAGATAAAGGACACTGAGAACCTCAAGCTGAAGGTTAGTAGCATGTACACTCATTAATTATTTCATTTTTTCTACCGTTTTAGCTTTTAATCTGTTTGTGAAAAAACAAAGTTCTAGAAGCTTTTATAAATCATAATACAATATTAGAGTTGCATTCCTGACAAACTTGATATGCAACCGGGGAAAAACCTACATGAATACCGGGTGTCGCACGACCCACACTAAATTTTGGGTATCAAAATGTATTGTTTTAAAAAATTGTCAGTTTTTTGCTATGTGTAACCTTCGATATTTTTGCTATATTCTTAATAGTGCAACTTTAGCTTATCTAAAGAAGTTTTCATGGTGCGAATTTTTGTACTTATGATCGGAAAAAATTTATGCAACACCCTTCCGAACATTATAGGTCCGTCGGCAACCAAAGACATTGAAAGTGCATCCTAACCAAGCCAATAGCTCTAAACCCACTAAATAATCGTGCTAGATCATCGAAAGTGCATCCATATGAACACGATTCTAGCACTGGTTAGATAAATCCCAAGACATCAAAGCCCGATGACTTTTCCTTCTAGTTTGTGTGAAACCAATATAAAAGTGTGTAATGTGCAGAATTTAAACTTGGGTGGAGGCCTGGATGGTTATGCCGTGAAGTAAATTTTCATTATTATATCTACACACTTGGAATGTTGAGAATGTTTGTGTTAGCCCAAGAAATATCGTCTATGTAGATTGCGAGCAATTTTACCAAAATGCTGCCATTTTAGTCTAACTTTGCTCATATCTATATGTAATACTTACGTTTAGTATTTGCAGATTCGTCCTGGATATGCAATGTTACATATTATCGACTTAAACTAAATTTGTTACCTTAAATACTTAGACAATCTACCAAGAGAGTGAGAGACTTCCATTATTCTCCTATCGACATTAAACTAGCTATTATCATTTTCTTAGATTTCTACTAGAGATGAGAAAATGTCTATAAATTGGATAGAGTGGTCCGATAACCTAATATATGCATGCTCTATCTCACATTTTATAGTTTTTTTTTTTTTTTTTTTTTTTTTTTTTTTTTTTTTTTTTTTTTTTTTTTTTTTTTTTTTTTTTTTTTTTTTTTTTTTTTTTTTTTTTTTTTTTCGTTTAAAAAACAATTTATCTATCTGTTTATCGGTTGAATTTTGATGCGATAGATTTCTAATGAAAGTTGTTGATTGTTATATACAAAAGCAGGGTCCAACTTCGAAACCACACACATCTTCTCCACTAAAGAAACCAGCTAAGCAAAAGGTGACTATCAGTCTTATCTTTCTGTTATGATTGTTGGTTAGGATTATTGCGAGATGTTGATGGTAAAAAATGCATCTAGTTGTATCACACATTCCAATATAAGTCGCGATAAGGAAGTTTCGGAGTATATTGATTTAAGATATCTGAAAATCCAAACCGCTGAACGAGCATGTACGTTTTAGATATGCAAACTCATACATCCACTACACTATTCATAAACCACACATTTATCCCAACTGGGACTTGAAGCCCCAACTATTGGGGAGCATTCACATTCACACGAGCACCGCTAGGCTAAAGGCCTGTTGGGCCGTTGGTCCAATTATATAATTTAGTCTAATGTGTTATATATAGCCATACATTTTGAAGATCAAGTGACCATTTATAATGTGTCATAGCTGATAGCTGTAGGATTTGTTGGTTAAGGGTTTTAAGTTTGACGGCATCCAAATCTTATGGTAGCCAAATAACATGAGACACGCCAAAGTTGACACAAGCAGTTTTACTAAGACACTGCCATTATTTTCATATTTATATGTCGGTCTAAGATTTGCATGATCGGTATGTTACATATACCTTGGTCTTTGATATTTGCAAATGCAGGTCAAGTCTATTAAGCCAAGTGAATAAACCATAACCACAAAGCCAATAATAAAAAGGTGGCCACTAATTTAATTAAGCTTTTCCGTTCCAGACGCGTGTTAAAATCATTAAAAATAAAACTGACTTAAACTATACGTTAGCCGCCATATTCTCATGTTTTTTTNGAAACCACACACATCTTCTCCACTAAAGAAACCAGCTAAGCAAAAGGTGACTATCAGTCTTATCTTTCTGTTATGATTGTTGGTTAGGATTATTGCGAGATGTTGATGGTAAAAAATGCATCTAGTTGTATCACACATTCCAATATAAGTCGCGATAAGGAAGTTTCGGAGTATATTGATTTAAGATATCTGAAAATCCAAACCGCTGAACGAGCATGTACGTTTTAGATATGCAAACTCATACATCCACTACACTATTCATAAACCACACATTTATCCCAACTGGGACTTGAAGCCCCAACTATTGGGGAGCATTCACATTCACACGAGCACCGCTAGGCTAAAGGCCTGTTGGGCCGTTGGTCCAATTATATAATTTAGTCTAATGTGTTATATATAGCCATACATTTTGAAGATCAAGTGACCATTTATAATGTGTCATAGCTGATAGCTGTAGGATTTGTTGGTTAAGGGTTTTAAGTTTGACGGCATCCAAATCTTATGGTAGCCAAATAACATGAGACACGCCAAAGTTGACACAAGCAGTTTTACTAAGACACTGCCATTATTTTCATATTTATATGTCGGTCTAAGATTTGCATGATCGGTATGTTACATATACCTTGGTCTTTGATATTTGCAAATGCAGGTCAAGTCTATTAAGCCAAGTGAATAAACCATAACCACAAAGCCAATAATAAAAAGGTGGCCACTAATTTAATTAAGCTTTTCCGTTCCAGACGCGTGTTAAAATCATTAAAAATAAAACTGACTTAAACTATACGTTAGCCGCCATATTCTCATGTTTTTTTTACAGTAGTTTATCTAGGACATGTATTAGAGATGCATTGGATCGACTTGTTAAAGATTATCTTTTATTTTATTATTGGCTGTTGCAATTGTATGCTGATTTTGGTTTGAGGAGTCATGCATACAGGAACCAGCTGAAAATATAAAAGCTGGTGGAAACATAGAGAGCTTACATAACAAGGAGTTGCAGGTAGAACTCACTTATTATTCTCCAATTATTTTTCAGTAGGTCACTAGCTTTTCATTATTTTTATTTTGGTGAAACGATGAAAGTGCGCTGAATATGATCCTTTTTGACGCGACGCTTTGGAACGTATGGTTGTTGAGTTGTGGAAACTCAATGTTTTCTACGTTCAATACTCACGATTTAAATTCAAACAAAGCTTCTAGGCGATCAATAGATACCAGCATGCATGGCTGTAGCATTAGATACCTAGAATTAAAAGCCTGCCCTTCTTTTTCATTGGTTGTCCACAAACTTAGTTTTATAGACATATTCACTCTTAAAAGTATATACTGTGTAGGATAGTGAACTTATGTGAAGGAAAGACTTCAGACATCGACAATCAGAGGGGTGGAGAATTATCTTATTGTTTGCCAAAGACATGTGATACTAATTTGTAAATTACACACAAAATTACCAAGTTAGCTAAAATATATATGTACTGCATACAGAAGCGAGCATAAGAACTCCAATAAAATATACTTTTAACATAATTTATTTTGTTTCTATTCTGTGTTTGGATGATTATGAAGAAGTAAATTAAAACCATTTTTAAGCCATAATAGCCACTGTATCTGTTTTATTATATCATCTAAGTACGCAAAAACAAAATTGTTTATTATCATTATTTTTTATCATAGATTTCGGCTAGAACTGAGGCTGAGCCTATGAAGAAAAGAGAGAGAAAGACAGTACGTTTGCGTATCATTTGACTTGTTGAAGATTTTCCATATTTGTTGCTTGTATGCTTATTCTAGAGTTATGTACGTTGTCATGCTCACAGGAACTAGCACTCATAAAGGCCGAAATTAAGCAGATAAGGGAGGAACAAGAAAGAATGAATTTGGAGGTATAAGTGCTTTCGCTTCTATTTGAACGACATAAATTACCTTCAGATTCACTTATTTTGTTTCTTTTTACCATCTTTGATTTGCGCACACATACAGAGTGACACAGATCGACAAGTACATGTGTCCTTCTTCCGGTTGCAAATATCTCACTTTATGACATGATCCATCGTGTACAAGAATTAAATGCCATGATCTTATGGTGAAAACTCCACCATAAATAAATTAACTCTACATTATTTTATGAAGATATTTAGCCCTTTTATCTTTAACAGAGAGTGATTCATATAAAATACGTGTTGTGAACTTATGATAAGGATTATGCCATGGCAAGCCAATATACATCTAATTAGATCTCTACACTTGAAAAATCCTATGAATGTCAAATACATATGTGATACATATTTGATATTTCTAGATCTAGTGCAAGTTTACCAAGATTATGCCATAATAATCCTATTTATTTCTCAGGTCTAACCGTCTAACTAACATATTACATATATTGTACTATGTACCCTATTGTTCTATATTTACAAATCAGGCTATATTTGTTCCCATAGCCGAACAGAATACCTCCAACCAAGAAGCTAGTTATAACTTAAGTCAGAAGTTGAAAGATTTTTTCTTTTTTTTTTTTTTTTTGGAACGAACAAAGTTGAAAGTTAGAACTTTATATTTTCATACTTTATGTGTTTTATGTGTTTTGCAAAAAGTTGACAGGCTATTTTTTCAAACTTAATGTAGCTGCTATATATATCTTTTGTTATTATCTATTCTTACTCAAAGATACCAACATAGTTTGTTTTCTAATAGCTTTCTGCCAGACGTGAAGAACAACTGAAAGAGATTGCCAACAGAAAGAAGGTACGTTTGCGAATCATTTGAATTGTTGAAGAATTTTCACTTTTATTGCTCGTATGTTGATTGTAGAGTTACATTGTCTTGCAAACAGGAGCTCCATATTCTAAACAACAATATCATATCCCTAAGGAATGAACAGAATAAACTGATGTCGATGGTATACGCATTTTCCTCTCTTTTTACCCGTACTTATTGCATGTTTGTGTATGTGCACACATGTATTACATAATTTCGTGCTTTGTGGTTGCAAATACAGTATATGCCACGATCTTGATCCTATAGAAAATTTCGAGTCACACCCCTTTCAACTACACGTATCTTGTATGTTGCTAACTCAGAAAGTGCGCTCTAAGACGGGACGCGACACGAGACATAGAAGATAAATTAATTTAGAATGAAAACTTCTTTACAATGCTTATATAAAATTGATATGATTTTTCATATCATAGTTACTACTTTCATTATACTAATTACCTACAAGATTTCCATTGACTAATCTTTAGCTTATACTCTATCTTAATTCAGCACATTCAGGGCGAGGGATCAAGACAGAAGGTGATTTGTATGTCTACTGATACTGAGGTACTCGAGGTCTCTACTGCAGGACAAGAGGTGGTCACTTCTGGAGAAACACATGTACAACAGGTCTCTTCTAGTGAACAGAATGTGCTTGAAAAAGTAGTTTCATCTGGTGAGACCCATGTCCCCGAGGTGGTTAGTACCTCTTTACCAGCTTTGGAGGACGGTAGGTTTGTCCTTCCGGATCTAAACAATCCGTTTGTTGGTGAAACAAGATGAATGTAAACATACATAATCTTTACTTAGCTACAGAAGATCTTCTCAATGTGGTTTACTAATACTTTGTGAGTTCAGATGTGGTTTATAATTGATTGGTGTAACACCCAAAAACCATTATGATAGTTTGATCATGACTTTTAATATTAGAAAACTTCATTTGTTTGGTTAGTCAAATGTTTGAAGCATCAACCAAATAGTCAAGCTTGGAGTTAAGTTTTAATCAATATGTTAAGTAAATGTTTTATAAAGTATTATGTGGCTCCAATATGAGAGGAGACTTGAGGGACTATACGTGCCATAAGACCAAACAGTGTTTAAATTTTTTTAAACCAATACCCGCCAAATATTCCAAGGGTGTTTGTTTCAGCTTTATATACGTGCTTATTAGCTTATATGAGTTAGGTTTATATAACATAAGCAACAATTTTGTAGCATATTTTGACACTTATAGGCTTATATAACATTGACAATGTTATATAAGCCCATAAGTGTCAAAATAAGCCACATATGTTGGTCAAAATAAAAGGAATACACTTTTGGGTTATTGTTTTAAACATGTTAGTGGATAATTTTTTTTAATTATTTGCAAAATCAGATAGATTGGTTGGCACAATACTAGGTAATCCAGTGGGGAACCAATGTTGTATAATTCTTGGTTGGTTAGTAGAGCTTCAAGCTATTATATATCGTATGAGTTTGGGAGACCTAATTTTAGGCTTAATCTTATGCTAAGTTGCATGTCAATAATTCATTGTGTGTAACAATAGGGTCCTCCGCTTCATAATCCAATGAAACAACTCCACATATGTTAGACACACAATTAGGCATAAGTTTTAAGTCCCTAGATCATTTTCCATATCGTATTGTTCCAATATCGTCTATATCAGCCTACAACTTAATGTTAGTTGGGTAAGCAAGTTTTTTGTAATGATTGATTTCTGAAGTTTTGTAACACCAAGGCTCAGACCCGTAAAAAGTTAATAAGTTTAATCGTGAGTTTTGATACACAGTTCAGAAATTTATTGTTTATTTGTGGGTTATTATTGTTGGGTATGAATAAAGATTTGGTAAGGTTTGTTGGAACGTAAAATTTTTGCTTTCTAAGTTGAAAGAGGCACTAGAAGTGTTTGTTGAAATATCTGAGTGAAACACCTATGTCTGTTTTACATAAAAGATGATACGGACTCTTTCTATTATTGTAGCATGTGATGATTACAACTATCCTAAGTTCTTAACCTATCGAAATGCTTGAGTGGCTTGCTATATAATCTGCAACGTTGGTTACTTATACCATGTTCTTTAATGGCTTATTTAAACCTAATTTTAAGCTTAATCTTATGCCTAAAGTTGCATGTCAATAATTCATGGGTGTAACAATAGGGTCCTCCGCTTCATAATCTAATGAAACAACTCCACATATGTTAGACACACAATTAGGCATAAGTTTTAAGTCCCTCGATCATTTTCCATATCGTATTGTTCCAATATCGTCTATATCAGCCTACAACTTAATGTTAGTTTGGTAAGTAAGTTTTTTGTAATGATTGATTTCTGCAGTTTTGTAACACCAAGGCTCAGACCCGTAAAAAGTTAATAAGTTTAATCGTGAGTTTCGATACACAGTTCGGAAATTTATTGTTTATTTGTGGCTTATTATTGTTGGGTATGAATAAAGATTTGGTAAGGTTTGTTGGAATGTAAAAATTTTGCTTTCTAAGGGTGGTGGCAGTCATGCCTCCGAAAAAACCATACCTCCCAAATCCACCAATAATATCATTCCACTTCATCCCAACCATTTCATACTTTTTTCATACCTCCCAACCCCTTTTTAGTGGCAACCATGCCTTTTTCATACCTCCCAACTAATTTTATTTATTTATTTATTTTTTTTTGTCTTCTAGCCCCAACGGCTCTTATCTCTTTCCCATGCCTTTCCATACCTCCGAATCATGTTATGCCGTTGGAGCCATGACTTTGGCCATACCGGTGGGGTGGCAACGGTGTTTGCCGCCGGTATGGGGATGCCGATGGGCATACCGCCCACCATTGCCACCACCCTAAGTTGAAAGATGCACTAGAAGTGTTTGTTGAAATATATGAGTGAAACACCTATGTCTGTTTTACATAAAAGAAGATATGGACTCTTTCTATTATTGTAGCATGTGATGATTACAACTATCCTAACTTCCTAACCTATCAATGCTTGAGTGGCTTGCTAATATAATCTGCAATGTTGGTTACTTATACCATGTTCTTTAATGGCTTATTTAATAACGAAAAATAATTTTCAATCTAAATTCATTATCTAAAAACAATAAACAAATAATAGCTTATATACATATCATCTTCTATTTTTTATCCAGCAATATTTAGGACATGTTAAGTTATTTGTATTTTTAGTCAATAATAATTTANAAAAAAAAAAAAGAAAAAAGAAAACAACTTGGATGCACGGGAATTATATTTACTTATGACAATAAAAGAATTTGTAAAGTTTTTGTTTTATCTATATCTATATATTCACTAAATCAAGAAAATAAAAGAGTACGTGGCATAATTTATACATAACACGTATGCAAAATATGACGTGTCTCATTGCCCGTGAATATATCTCCCCCTATTTTACTTTTGAAGCCATAATTCAACATTCCCTCCCCATTATCCTAAAACTGAAACCGGCTGTTTCAATCAGTTCAAAACCGTTTTAAATCTCACTTCATTCATCAGTTCTTGGCAACATCCTTGACAAAATCAGGTAATTTTACATTTAATTACCTGTAACATCCTTGACAAAATCAGGTAATTTTACATTTAATTGGTTATGTTATCGATTTCGTTTTTACAACTAATTGGCTTAATGTAATTACACTGTAAGATGATGCACATAAAGTGTTTGTTGAAATGACTGACTCAGTTGTAGCTTTGCATACATATCTGATTGGGTTCACTTTATGGATTGAATTACGTATCACTTGATATCAGTTAGTTCAAATTATTTGGCGTACTTATTCCAGTAAAGAAAAAGAATGTGGGAACAACGATATCCAAATGTAGCCTTTACCAGCCAACGTTATGATCACAATGTCGTTTATTAAATTCAAATACTTGGATTTCTTTTTAATTAATGCTTCATCTTATTACCACTTCTATCGGCGGTTCATCTTATTACCACTTCTATATGAGTTTTTTCATTTCTGTCGGCCTGTTGGAGTTGTTGTACATTAGACATTTTTTCGTGTTGTTTACTTGCGAAACCTCTTTAAGTTTAATAATTGAACATGTAGTTATAGTTGTAGTTGTAGCCTCAGTTAGTGAAATGCGTTATGAAACAAATGAGTAGTTTTGAGTTTTTATCTTAAATTGCTTATAAGAACGAAAATATGTAGTTAAAGCGAGACAGGTTGGAACCTGCTTATAATTGTAGTAGACAAGCAGTTTATATAAGCAATCCCAAACACCCTTAAAGTGCTTATTTAGTCGAAAATTAAGAGATAAGCTGTTTTTTTCAAACACTATAAATTACTAACTTCATTAATGAAGAGCACTTGCTATGTATAAATTTTCATGATTTGAGGCTCTGACTTGATTTCTTTTTGCTAATAAAGGTTTTGGGAAAATCATAATATAGAATGTATCGTTTAGATAAATGTGGTAAGTACTAATTAGATGTAATTGTAAATAACTCAATGATGATAGTAATTGATAATAATAATAATGAGTTAGATGGTGTCTCAGACACCTTAATTAACTTATGGTCTTAGTTCTAACGAAAGTGAGCAGTTTTAGTGTTTCGCTAAAAACTTATTATATTAGAGTAAACAAGCACTTAGGAAATTAAAGGTTGCTACCTGCTAATCTTATTAAGCAGGCAAGTAGTTAAAATAAAGCAATTCAAGCATCTAGTGCTTATTGACTCTAAAATAAGGAGATAAGCCCGTCCATCCAGACACTATGAAGGTTCACTTTGCTTTATATGCTAATGCTTACTATGTACACATTTTCATGATTTGAAAGTATGGCATGATTTCTTTTTGTTAATAAAGGTTTTCGGTAAATCAAATGCTAGAATGTATTTGCTTTTATCAATTTTGTAAGAATTAATTAAGTTCATCTATAGCTATCTCTATGATGATAGCGATTTTTTATTATGAGTTAAAGAGTGTTTAAAATTGCTTATCCAAACTTATCTACTTAGTTTGGAGTGTTTTGCTAGAACTTCTTATATGCTCACACTTAAGTAGTGGTATCGAAACATCATAAACAACACGTAAGCATAAAATTTAATCACTTACTCTGACGGCNTAAATGACATTATGATTATCAATATCTTAATTAAGTCATGTAAAAACTTGTTTGTTTTTCACTTAATTAAAGAAATGACTTAAAATAAAAAGTGATAAAAGTGATGGTCTCTATATTAAATTGTATGTTAATTAACATAACTTAATGAAAAAATTAAACAAACATATGAGCTGATGAGTTAATCAGAAAACCTGAAAGTAAGATGCATAGTCCTTCAAATTCATAAGTCATATGCAAAATTCTTTGACATTTTTTCGTTTCTGTCGGCCTGTTGGAGTTGTTGTACATTAGACATTTTTTCGTGTTGTTTACTTACGAAACCTCTTTAAGTTTAATAATTGAACATGTAGTGATAGTTGTAGTTGTAGCCTCAGTTAGTGAAATGCGTTATAAAACAAATGAGTAGTTTTGAGTTTTTGTCTTAAATTGCTTATATGAACGAAAATATGTAGTTAAAGCGAGACAGGTTGGAACCTGCTTATAATTGTAGTAGACAAGCAGTTTATATAAGCAATCCCAAACACCCTTAAAGTGCTTAGTCGAAAATTAAGAGATAAGCTGTTTTTTTCAAACACTATAAATGACTAACTTCATTAATGAAGAGCACTTGCTATGTATAAATTTTCATGAGTTGAGGCTCTGACTTGATTTCTTTTTGCTAATAAAGGTTTTGGGAAAATCATAATATAGAATGTATCGTTTAGATAAATGTGGTAAGCACTAATTAGATGTAATTGTAAATAACTCAATGATGATAGTAATTGATAATAATAATAATAATGAGTTAGATGGTGTCTCAGACACCTTAATTAACTTATGGTCTTAGTTCTAACGAAAGTGAGCAGTTTTAGTGTTTCGCTTATACTAGAGTAAACAAGCACTTAGGAAATTAAAGGTTGCTACCTGCTAATCTTATTAAGCAGGCAAGTAGTTAAAACAAAGCAATTCAAGCATCTAGTGCTTATTGACTCTAAAATAAGGAGATAAGCCCGTTCATCCAGACACTATGAAGGTTCACTTTGCTTTATATGCTAATGTTTACTATGTCCACATTTTCATGATTTGAAAGTATGGCATGATTTCTTTTTGCTAATAAAGGTTTTCGGTAAATCAAATGCTAGAATGTATTTGCTTTTATCAATTTTGTAAGAATTAATTAAGTTCATCTATAGCTATCTCTATGATGACAGCGATTTTTTATTATGAGTTAAAGAGTGTTTAAAATTGCTTATCCAAACTTATCTACTTAGTTTGGAGTGTTTTGCTAGAACTTCTTATATGCTCACACTTAAGCAGTGGTATCGAAACATCATAAACAACACTTAAGCATAAAATTTAATCACTTACTCTGACGACATTTTCATGAGCTGCAAATATGATATGCTTCCTTTTTGTTGACAAGGCTTTTTGGCTAATTAGAAGGCTATAAAGTATCTTCTTTATTAATGTGGTAAATACTCAATATATATATTTGTAGTTAACTCTATAATGATACTGATTATGAGTAGAATGTTTTGAGGTTAGGGATTTCTTATTTAACGTGTCAACTTAATTAAAGAGTAGATGAGTAGAAATGATCCTTTGGCTAAAACATGTTATATTTGTAATAAGCACCTAACCCAAACAAGTTGGCACGTGCTTATTTCTTTAAGCCAACAAACTATTTAAAATAAGCAATCCTAAGCCTACACAAGAATAATATATTACTTCTTTATTTAACTACAATCTTGTAAGTGTGTGTTTGAACTTATGCAGGGTTTTTGAGCAAGATGGCATGGTATCATGAGGCTTGGTAGAAGGTGCAACAAGTTGATAATGTTGAAAAGCTGACTGGTATCGGATTTAAGGTAACTTGCTTCTTTGTTGCTTGCTGCTTTGGAGTTGTCTTCTAGCTGGCCATATATATTACTTATTGACATTCCTGCATCTTTTAGCTCGGGGAAAAAACTATGTTGCAGACACCAATGTGGTTGCATCCTTTTTGCATGGTTCTTGCCTTTCATTTGGATATGAATCTGCATTTTCAATATCCATCTCCCCGAGAGTTGGAACAGGCGGGTTGGGTAAATGGTCAAATTGGATGGATGTGTCTGGGTCGAAAAGTATCGGGTTGACCCAAATATCACATCTGTTCAAAGTGCTTAGGTTTCTTAATGTTTCCTCTGTTATTAAGAGTCTTGATTTATATATACCAGTGAGTATAAGTTAAATAATACAACCCATCTTTTACCATATCTAGATTATCATGTTTAGTATACTAGCTAACAAACGTTAAATGTTTATGATTTTAGACTATCATTTCTTTAGTTTAAAATATATATTTAATTAAAATATAAACCTTAGTTTTAAGGAGAACACATGAGACATTATCAAGTATTTTGACTTAGTTGATGGTGAAGAATATTCTTAATGGCTATTTGGTTCATTAGAGTTTTAGTGACACGATGCATAACTACCCACATTGTTCTTGCCTTATTTCAATATACATCAACTTTTGCTATGGGGTTGGGGTGTAATACACTCTTATGTTAAACGAGCTTTTTATTTGTACAGTTATTCATATCTAGCTTCTAGCGCGGGTTAATAAATTGAAGAAGCCTTGGTCCTAATGGTTTGTAGTTCAAACTAAACGTATCCAAATTTAGGCTTGTGTGTGTAACGTAAACAAAGTATAAGGGAAAACAAATATGAGAAAAAGAAAGCGTATTATCAGGTGGTTTATGGTTTTATGTTGGCAAAAGCCACAAAAGATACGTACAAAATGATTAGTAGATGTTATGTTTATTTTGGTCTTGTAGTACTGTGACCCTAGCGGGAAGATGTTGCATATGTGCAACTTAGTGAGTTGGTTTCTCATAAGATGGTTTACTGTTCTTTTTTGCGTGACTTATATTGGACGGCTTAAGCAAATTTAGACCTAACCTTATGGTTATATATAATAAGCTTATTTACACATTCAGAAAGAGCTTATTCATCAAATCCATGAGTTACTATTGAAAATAAGTTTAAGCTCAGAAAATAAGCTTGGATAGTGAAAGAATTTGTCTCTGCTACCAACTTCTTATTGTAAGAATCATCATAGCAGAGTTTTATGACACCAAGAACGAATCTTGTGGTCCAAAAATTGAAATTACAGGTGGATTGTATTTACCATAGCCTCGATCCACAGTTTGGGTCGTATTTCAGTGGATTGTATACATACTAGTGATTCACCATATACATACTATTGTTCTGGTTATCTATTTACTTACTTTTGGATAATCTTTGAAAGGTTCACTCATATTTGTGGTGTGGAAACAATAATATACCCTTTTCAATATCCTTCATGTTAGTAACCTTTTAAAGATCTAAAGAAATACGGACATGCTTCTTTTTCTCAAATGCTTAAAAACCATTAAATGAGTGACTGGGCCCTTAAGAAACAGAGGCCACTAAGTTTGTTTTTATCTTTTTTTTTTTTTTTTTTTTTTTGGAGTATATAGTTTTTTGTGTTTGAAATGATAATAGTTTTTTCTTTTTATTCTTGACAATCATGTTCATACCCGATGAGTCTATGTCTATGACAGCAAGAGGAAATGAACCAGTAAAGCATTTTTGGATGTAGAGGAAATGAACCAGCATAGCATTTTCATGTGTGTGTGCATCAAGTACAACATTGTGCTCTAGTGATAAGCAAAAGCATCCCATCTTTATTTGATTGTATACATTTTTTTACCATGATCATTAGTTAAGAATACAACAAGAATCAAATAGTTGATGGTCATATTTTTGAAATGAAGACTCAATATTCTTGATTGTGATGTTATCAACGTGGTATGGTTTAATTGATTTGAGTTGGGAATGTTCTATAGGGACACAGTATGGCACGATATATGTAGTCATCATCTAATTTAGGAAGTGCTTTTAAATCTTAGTTTGTCTTGACTATCACTTGCAAGCAATTATAAACTGTTGTTCACATCAACTTTAGTGGTATATCGATGCTATGCTCTAACTTCAACTTTATTTGTAACCAGTGAGCAGATTGTTGATAAAACTAAAAAGTAATAAATGGTCGATCTGCAAAAAAGGTAATTTGGTATCTAAATTACCTTTGAAATATTGCTTGACACTTTGTGCATAAAGAAGGTAACTTGGGTAACTGAAAGCTTATACTTTCCATAATCATTTCATTAACCTTCACATAGTTCCTGATTATAAACTTACATGATTCAAATGAATTTTCGGCTAATGTGGATATGAGAAATCCGAAAAGAGCTAAACAATGTTTCTTAAAAGTGAAACCTGGAAGTTCAGTTGTTTTGAATAACTTTCTCAGTTGCATCAAGAGCCAGATGCTTTAGATGCAGGGAAAAGTGCTTTAGATACAACCTCTTTTTTAGTAGATCATATAAAAACTTCAGATTTCATGAACAAGAGGTGTTTATTTTTTCTTCTGTGAGCTTGGTCACACGTACCACCCACAACCTTTTATATGTGTTCACCTGTTGTGTATTATCGGTCAAATTGCAGGCACTAAAGGTGAAGTTATTACTAGCTGCTAATGATATGCAGGAGCCATTTCAGAGGGAGGCTATATACTCTCAGAGGGTGAGGATATTTAGAGGCATGCTGCTTTAGAAAGTTGTAAGTGAAATATTTCTTCAGGCATTACCAAAAGAACTCTGACTAGATCCAGAGGATCGTGAACTGAAGAAAGCATGTTTTGGATTGAAGAGTCTACTAAAGAAGACGACAATGTGCCTAATTATACTTCTGAGATTCCTAATAATCCATTTAATTTTATTAATGTTAATGACCAAATAATGATAAAACATAACTCAGAATTGATCCAATCATCTGTATCCTAATTGCAAGTGTATTGTTCAGTCTCTTTTTGCTTGAATCCATTGTTTAATTATTAAACCTCAAGCCATACTTACCAGTTTGCAAGATATTTTTCATATTCAGACATACGAAATTTTGATACTCGATACATACTTGATAAAAAGTATGACTGAGATTAGTTGGTTAGAACTCAAAAACTTTTTTTTATTTTATTTTATTTTATTTATTTATTTATTTATTTATTTATTTATTTATTATTTATTTATTTATTTATTTATTTTAATGGTTTTTAAACATGCTCTAACTTTTATTACATACGGTATAATTTTTAATGAGAGTATATTAAATCTTAAATCACATGTATCGTTACTTTTATTATTCTTTCAATTCAATCTAACAAGTCCTAGAAAAAGGACACACAACATGAAATCAAGCACCATTGGAAGGACACCAAGCACTAGAATGACACTTAAGAATGGCGAAATATAACTCAAACTTTATTTTATTGATATCATATATACTCTTACTCTTATTACATATGAATTCTCAAATACGTAACCGAAACTTCATGTTATTTTTTTTTTTTACTCCTTTAATATTACCGGGCACAAATTGTGTGCATTCTGCTATAATTAGTGTATATTGAATCTTTAAATAGTTTTACGATTTTAATAAGCTATTAAGAAAACCGTCCATCAGACGGGTTGAGACCTAGTTGGTGCAGTATACCTAGAGTACCCTTCATCCCATTGCCACGTGTTGCATCCACAATGTGTCTTACGTTTTCCATTTTAACAAGTATTTTACAAGAAAAAGTGATACATATTGAGGCATTATTAAAAGGGAATATATTAGCTGCAATTTATTGTAGCTAATTGGCTACAATTTTAAGCTATAAATTGCGGGTCTCTGATTATTTTTGTGGGTCCTAATTTTTTTCTGTGGGTCTTTGATTCATTGCAAGTGTAATTTTTGTGAAGGATTATAGCCAATTGGCTACAAAAATTGTAGCCAAGATATCCCCTTTAAATTTGCCAACTTGTTACTTTGAGGTACTACTAGTAATATAAATCCTAGAATTCAGGATTATAGTTATTGACCAAGTAAGTTCCCTCCATTTTTACCGATCAACTTCTTTTACAATTTGCAAAAAATAACTTCCTAATAACCGACCCCGTTCCAGGGGTATTTACATAAATTTACATGTATATTAAACTTAAACAAAAAAGACAGTATCTTCTTGAAGTAAATCCTTTGTTCTCTCATTGTCTTTTGACTCATCCTCTCCAAAAGTATTCTTGTTTTCAATGGTTTCATTACAAACTAATTAATAGTACTTGATTAACTTTATTTCACTTAACTACACATTAACTAGTACTTAATTACTCATTTTCAGTTAAACTAACTTTTAATATGTTGATGAATTATATGTTTTTATTGCAGATTATTACCAAAAGTATTCACTATCTCAATGGCTCTTAGCTTCTACACCAATTGGTCTAATCATGACTCAAGTGTCACTTCTCTTTTCTGGCCATCAGAAGCCTCACAAGAGCTGCTTTGTTTCCAGGAAGACACTACATTTTACGATACCATTAACCCAATTTTCGACACAAACTACACCAACAATTTAGATTTTTCGGGTCTATTTTCGTCAAAGTATCCCGTTGAGCCGACCTCAAATGTGTTCAAGCTGGAATTGAAATATCCTAATTATCACACCTTTCCATACTCAAGTACTTTTCAACATGGGAATTTGCTTATGGAGTACACAATGGGGCCAGAGCTGCCGTCTCTACTGCCGCCATTTCTTGATAGTTTAACGTACCAAGGAAGTGGTAGTGTTGTTGCATTGCCTCCTTGGTACAACTGTGGACTTCAGGGACAAACCCAGGTACTAAATTTTCTTATTAGTTATCGTATAATTTTAGTTTAAATATTATTTGTATGTTAGAGTTATTTTAGTTACTTTAGCAGTTTAGCATCGTATATAACTTTATTATAATCAACCATCCTACACATGTGTAATTAACTAGGTTGAAGAGATAAGTAGCGTGAAAGTGAAGAAACAAGATGCGAGTAACGAAGAAAGGATTTTAACTGCACAAAGTTTGGCGGCAAGGGCGAGGCGGAGGAAGATAAGCAAGAAGACGCAAGAGCTCGGGAAGCTAATTCCCGGTGGTCAAAAGATGAACACGGCCGAGATGTTTCAAGCTGCTTTTAAGTACGTTAAGTTCTTGCAGGCTCAAATTGGTGTTCTCAAACATATGGCCTTACTTCAGGTAATCATCCATGATCCATGCATGCACCACTTTTTTCATACACAAAATCACATACATATTTATTTCATTTACATTTAGTATATTACGGAGTAAAATTTTAGTATATGCATGTTATCCATTTTTATAATGATTATTGTTTATTAAAAAGTCGGTTATCTTTATTTACTATACTGTGTAGTGTACTTTAACTCTGTGATATTACTTGTTGAATAAAAATGTCAAATGCTCGAAAGCATAGGTGACTTACAAAATTATTGCATTTACAATTAAGTTGCCGTAGCATATCTTAATAACTACCTTGAGTGTAAGTCTAATTTCTTCGTTTTCTAAATTAAATGTTCACAACTTTACATTACTATTTTGAGTTCTCTCGTATATAATAATGCCAACTAACCAATCAAATTATCTATAAATGAGTACCTAAGTATAAAATTTTATTTGTAGATAATAACCCTACTTTTCTTAAACTGTGGACATAAAATTCCGGACAAGGTTTATGTAAATAATGTTTTGAGTTTTGCTAAACACAGAATTAAGGTTTTGTTTAAGAAATAGAAAACATACATCCCTAGTGGTACATAAATTCAGTTGAAAAATGTTAAATGTAGGAGTGACAAAAGTTATTATTAGACGTAGAAACAATTCGTGCATGTCTGAATACTTTAAACATAACCCTAGGCTTATGTTTAGCTATATTAAAATGTTTTTATATCGCTATGTAATTATCTGCAGGAAAGTGAAGAAGTATTGGGTAATGTAGAAATGCAAAATTTGGTGAACTCTGCCTTGATTCAAGAGAAGTTGTACACTGCAGAGAAGTGCATTGGACCAAATACTTTGCAAAAACCGTCGAATCATGACCAACATTAACTGCTTTTTGTCTTGAACTGTTGCTAATTTATGCTCCTAGTTTTATTAGTTATGTTTCTCATTATTAAGTAGTTTAATCAGGTAGTTTGAAGCTGAGTTTTGGTTGATATAATTCCCCTATTTCTTGTGGGTATGTTAGATCTTGATAATTTCCTTTTTTTTCTTGTAAATATGTTTGCTCGTTTTCAAGAAAAAGGAACTTATGTTATCTATGTTTTATAAAATTGTCGATTTCATCAGTTTTCATATTGGATCGAATATTGATCCAAAGTAGCTTTGTATGATTTCGTTGTAATTTCTTTTCCCATAATGTCTTGTTAGAGTGTCTTACGAAATAGCCATTTTTTTTTTTATTATTATTTTTTAATTACATATAGGTCATGTTTATTACGAATGAACTAAAAACAATATTCGATCAGAATGTACCTAAGAAATCCAAAGTAGTTGGTTTGCAAATGCTTGTGGCCGATTTGTTATTATTTTATACTTAGAGGTCAATTTATGTAACTTGTATAAACCCTAAACTCCTCCTAATTATTCGAGAGTCCGTTAATTGCTTGACTGATTCCTCCACGTTTTATGTTCAGTAACCCCCCCCCCCCCCCTTATATAAGGTATTCCAATGTCATTTCTTTGTGTTAGTTCGATAAACAATTTATTCTCCTTCACTTATTTCACCACCAAATCCTTCATTCAACCATTGTCAATGGCCGTCTCTCAGCTTTTGTCTAACTTGGCCAACATTGTCAATCTCCATCATGAAAACTGTTTTTCCCTAGCCACTCGATCTCACATTTCAACGACAACTTTAAACCTTTTCGAACCCCAGTAATAACCACTTCACGACCTTCAACATAACTTCATTAACTTCCCAATTCAAAACAGGCATCAAATACCCTACTTTATCCGCATCTTATAATCCAAAAATTATCACAACAACATTTACTCAATCCACTAAGTCCAATTGTATGTTGATCATGAAGAGTTCATTTCCGTATGGAGCAAATACAGCCAGATATTACTCGAATCCACTCTTCATTCCTAATGTATTTGATAACCAAGAGTTCTCTCCTATGGAGCAAATGCAAATACAACCAGAATATTGTTCGTATAATTCGTTTGATTCATATCCACTTGTTCCTGATGTGTGTGAACAAATGCATCCAGAACATTGTTTGTATAATTCGTATGATTCATATCCAATTGTTCCTAATGTATGCGAACAAATGCAGCCAGAACTACTACCCTTGCCCGAAATATACCAAAATGGTAGTGGTTCTGAAGATATAATGGCTATGTCGTATGATACTGGACATGGATGTAATGTTGTAAATCTAGATGAGAGTTTACAAGTGGCGAAGAATGGTGAAGGAGAGGGGAGGAAGTTATCGTCTCAAAGTATGGCAGCAAGGGTGAGGCGAAGGAAGATAAGTGAGAAGACAATGGAGCTCGGGAAGCTGGTTCCTGGTGGTCATAGGATGACTACCGCCGAGATGTTTCAAGCGACTTTTAAGTACATCAAGTTCTTGCAAGCTCAAGTTGCCGTTTTGCAACACATGGGCTCTTCTCCGGTAATTTTAATCACTCATTTGTTCCTATTTTTATACCTTGTGTTATTTATAAACTCTTTGGTTCATATATATACAGTATGACTCAAACTGATTCACTCTATGTGCATCTTTTTAAAAAATTAAATGCTAAAAAAATAATATCGTAACACTTGTACTCAAAATTATGTGGAGCAAAATTGTTACTTGATATATACAATAAGTGTGACATGAATTGTACCAATTGATATGTGATCTTCAGGGACTCGGGGAAGAACTTCAAGCTTTGATCACAAACTCTACCGTACAAGAGAAGTTATATACTGCAGGGAAGTGCATCGTAACTGAAGAACTTGGGAAATTTTTAGCCGATAATCACCAAGGAACGAAAAATAATATTAACAATTGACTGTTTTTGGGTCTCATAACTGATCAGCACTAATGTTGTTATTGTATCACATTTTTTATGTATTTGATATATTACATATTCTAACAAATTCATTGGCAACTTTTCAGTTTCAATCAGGGAATTTTCTTAGCAGTAGGGCAAGTTAGTCTGTAGTTTCGATTTCTAATTTGATGCAGTTCATGGTTTAAGTGTCTTGAATCATGCATTTTGTTTTCATTAATTTTTTAATAAAGTTTTGATTCTAAAAAATCTCATTTTTAAAATAAGGCGTATGATTTATTTCTAGAATGTTTATTATCTATTGTGTTCCGAAATTAGCTACTTCCGATCTAGTGTGTGTTCATATAAACATGATTGTCGTACATATTTCATTAGAACATGGAAATAGAGAATATATAGATGGATGACGTGAATATGTGATTAGAGAGTAAAGAATTATAATTCAGCTGAGTAGATTAAAAAAAATGTAACACGGTTCGAAATCAGTAACAATTAATCGTCACCAAAAGAGTTCAAAGCGTGTGATTCATATACCTACTATATATGACTTTGGGTGATGCCTCAAACGTGCCCCAGCTGCTGATTTAATAACATTTTCCGTAAGTCTTCAAAACCTTGATCAAGTGTGAGTAACACCCCTACTAAAAAGAACTTGCTTTAGATATAAATGATTTAATTCAATAATTTAAGTATATAATCATATGTCGAATCATAAGCAACATTTTATTTTTATATTTGTGAAGTTATAGCGTGCTAACTCTTCATTGTGCATCAAGTAATAAAAACAATCTACTATCAAAATCACTGCAAAATGTCTATCTTTATCATGCATGCACCATTACATTATCACATGAAACAAAACATTTGTCGAGTGACATGCACTTGAAACAAGTGAACTAGGAAATCAACTGATAAATGTAAATGCAATGGGTAGAACGTTTCCTGACCTTTAGAAGACATGAATTCTAGCTGATGATTGGAAGTTCCGGAGTTTAAGAAAGCTAGGACGATAATTATATATTCGGAAATTCAGATAATGTAGTGTCTTCAAATTTATTGGTCTCCGGACAATATGCAACCAGATGATAATTCTCTGATCTATTCTGGATGATTAAAATTCTTTGATCGTTTGAACCATCAATGGCAAGTTTAGGAACCATTATTTTTAAAGTACTTTTTGCTATATCCAACTCTATATGGCAATATTTCTTCATCTTGTGTTCCTTTGTCATGACCCAAAATATGAATGCATTATCAGACTTGTATAAATAACAGAGGCAACCTTTCAGGACTCCCAAACAACTGTTTCCAATCCCTATGATTCCTTGAGGAGGAAACTGAAACAGTTGAAATTTCTCCTTGTCCAAATTAAAAGATAAAAGCTGATTACCCATAATCCAATAAATATGGCCATTGAAATATAGTCCGTGGTCCCACAATCTTAGATAGTTAAGCTTGCAAGAGACATCCAAATTTCTCCATTGATTGTTGGATTATTATAAGTCCAAATGCTTATGATCCTAAGTTATTAGACAGTATCTATTTTATTATTGTATGTAAAAACATAAACGACCAATAAGGTTGTTATCTTAGGATTGATGATCTGTCATATTTGACAGTTATGACAGTTATTCTAGTTAGTTAATCGTTTATGACAGTTACTAAGTGAAAAGGTGTGTCTCTTGGTCATATCTGAACCATCATGCCTTTTCCTTCATACCTGTTCATAAACTATATATACCTATGTATTTGACAGTTATCAATATCAATCTAATAACAGTTATTCTTGTTATATCTCCCTCCAAATTTCGTGTACTAAATTGCCTTTCAACACTGCATACAACATTGCATTTTATCCTTTCTCAAAACTCACTGCAACTATGGTCAATACAAACTACTATATAGAAAACAAATGGACCACCCCTTCACAAAGATCTGTTGGCACTTCTAATAAGTGGCATCAGAGCAAAAATCCTGGGAGAAACACAATCAACAGATCACAAACTGAATTTGTCCAGAGACAAATCAAGAGAAACAGTGAGTCTGCAATAGGCAATCAAATCAAACAAATATCAAGAGACTGCAAGGATATGTTGAGGAAGAAACTAGAAGAGATCCATGTGCATAACAATAAGTTATCACAGAAGAAGGCAATATTGGAGAGACACAAGAATTATGTATGTTTCAAGTGCAGACTAAGAGGGCACATAGCAAACAACTGTCCAAATGGAGAGAACATTACTAAACATGCAGGCCTTGGAAACTCCACGGACAATTCAAAAGTCCCAATCACATACCCTGAATTCATCCACTTTCCCACAGATTTCATGGTGGAAGGCACTGATGAACATGTTGGAACCAAATCTGGTATGTGAGTAACAAGATTACTAGGCATGTCTGCTCTAACAAGCATCTATTCTCAAAACTCAAAGAAAAATTCTCAGTTGAAAAAATTAAGGATCAAAGAAAACTCATGTTTATACATGGGATTGGAGAAGTACAAATAAGGATAGGATCTGAAATTCTTATTATCCCTGGTGTTCAATACACACGAGAAGTCACCCTCAATGTACTTTCTTTATCACAGATGGAAGCACAAGGACTAGAACTCACTTACAAAGGAAATAGGTGCAAGCCTGTTCCTATGTTTAAGTCCTCTGCAGATTACTTCTTTGATGAGAATAAGATGAATATGAAACCGAATGAATACTTGGATGGATACTTCAAGATGCTTGATGAATATAGAGAAGAATTCAAAGGAGTAAACAAGGAAGAACAAAGTGCAGTCACTCTCTCTTCACAGATGCAATATATGTGAAGAAAATGGACATATTGATTACATGTGTCCACAAAACTCCATGACTGCAGAAGACAATGATTATGTCATTGTAAAAGGTGTAAATCTTCCAATTCCTATTACTTCATTCAAAACTGCATTTCCTTTTTAGACTTAATTAAAAATGATACTTTGATCAGTCATGAATGGAATGGTTTTAGGAATAAATTCATTAAGGCATATACTTGGTTCTATTCTGTCTATTTAAAAAGAAATCTACCAGGACCCTTACCACCCAAAATTAATGGGAAAAAAATCCATTTAATGGATCTTCACAAACTTGTTGAAACACTAGGAGGATACCTAAGTGTGGATTTTTCAAACAAATTTCCTTATATTGCTGAAACTTTTGGCCTTGAAAAGAAATATGGTCAGGATTTAAAGGATTGCTATAACCAATATTTGAATGTCTTCAACTGTTTTTATAAAACAGCCAGGGTGTCACACTATGAGGCAGAAGGACATGCTTCAAAGGGTAAAGAAAAATGCCCAGAAGGTCGAGAAGATCAAGTGACTAATACCACTGCATTTGACATTCAAAAGAATAAAAAGGTTGAGCACTTTGGGGTAAAACTTGAAGACCCCTCTGATTTTTGCCAAGAACATCAAGACAGCACTCAATTTCATAAGGGAACAACAAGCAAGAACCATGAAGGGACCAATGAAGACAATGACTATAAAGATGACTTCACAGTCATTGTTTGAAGACAGAGAATCACATTTGAACATAGGGAGGAGTGTTGGATTATTATAGGTCCAAATGCTTATGATCCTAAGTTATTAGACAGTATCTATTTTATTATTGTATGTAAAAACATAAACGACCAATAAGGTTGTTATCTTAGGATTGATGATCTGTCATATTTGACAGTTATGACAGTTATTCTAGTTAGTTAATCGTTTATGACAGTTACTAAATGAAAAGGTGTGTCTCTTGGTCATATCTGAACCATCATGCCTTTTCCTTCATACCTGTTCATAAACTATATATACCTATGTATTTGACAGTTATCAATATCAATCTAATAACAGTTATTCTTGTTATATCTCGCTCCAAATTTCGTGTACTAAATTGCCTTTCAACACTGCATACAACATTGCATTTTATCCTTTCTCAAAACTCACTGCAACTATGGTCAATACAAACTACTATATAGAAAACAAATGGACCACCCCTGCACAAAGATCTGTTGGCACTTCTAATATTGATGGGAGCCAAGGGTGTAAACCTCTATTTTAACTGGATCACCCCTAACATTCCTGCTAACAATCCGTATCACTTTGTATTCCGCTGCCAATGAAACTCCGAAACCATACTTTACATTCAAAAAATATTTTACATCAATTTTTTGTTTAGGGATGGTCATATATTCTCTGGTCATTGGATTACATATGTGAGTGCGATCACATTCATCATTAAGCTCCCACAAGCAGACCAAACCATCGACAGAGCCAGCTAGGAATATAAATGATCCTGGGAAACGCTTTGTCATATCGATGCCCATGAAAGGGTCACGGAGTAGATGATTTTGATCTAGTTCTTCTTCAATCTCCACCAACTTCAGAATTCCTGGGTGGTGTTTGCCCGCAATCATACTCTGGTATTGATAAATCAAAAGGCACTTAGGTAACCGAATTTTTGAAATTAGATATCGCAACCTTTTGCAGACGCACTTGCAGTAGATGATTACAGTCTCCGGAAGTCGTGATAAAATATCAAAAATAAGTTCTTCAGGTAAGTATTCCAAGGATGGATTGCTATGAGACTGTAGTTTCCGAGACATGGCGTCTACAAAAATTCACGCTAATTATCAACTTACATATAGACAACCAAGTCCATAATAGTAAGAATCAACGATTTTCATAGATCTTATTATACATCCATGTATTTATGAATCAACTTACACAGAGTACATATATAAATTATGAGCTATAATACTGTATCTCAAAGAAAACAAAAACTCCGTGCCCGTATGTCCCTCATGATCATTAAGAACTCCATATCCGTTGCCATTCGAGGAGCCATTCCTGACTCTGAGAATGCAAAGGTGTACTTAAGCTCCGTAGAGGAACTATTTAAAGGGACTTCAAAAGCCCATGCAAGCACTTTGATTCTCAAAATGTTGACTACCAAGTATGACGGGGTTAGTGGTGTACGTGAGCACATTATGATGATGAGCGATATGGCAAATAAACTAAAGCGCATGGACATGAAAATCAGTGAAGGTTTCTTAGTTCATTTCATTATGACATCTCTCCATATGCAATTTGGTCCTTTCAAGATCAATTATAATACGCAAAAGGAGAAATGGAAAATGAGCGAACTGATTGCCATGTGTGTGCAAGAGGAAGAACGCCTCAAAGTAGAAAAGCCTGATGTCGCTCATGTTGCTACCACTAACACCAATAAGAGAAAGGGCTCATGGAAGAGCAAAGGTTCAAGTGGAGATAATTCTACTCCAAATGAAGTCCAGAAAACGGGTTCAAGTACTAGCTCATTCCAAGGCAATCCAAAATGCAAATTTTGATATAAAAAAAAGGGCATACTCAAAAGGATTGTCCCAAATTCAAGGAATGGTTAGCAAAGAAAAGGTATATTTGAATCTTTTATGATTGATGAATCTTTTAATACTAATGTCCCTATTAATTCATGGTGGATTGACTTTGGATCCATGGTACACATTGCTAATTTTTACAGGGATTCCATACAATCCGAAGATTACAAAGAAACGAAAAAATGGTTAAAATCGGGAATGGAGTTGATTTGAACGTAGAAGCTGTTGGGACCCTTTCAATTAATATTGGAGGGTGGCTTTTGTTTGAATCTTTATGGAAATCTTTATTTACCGAGCATGACTCGAAACTTAATATTTGTATCTAAACTAATTATTGATGACTTTGTCTTTACGTTTGGATACAATAAAGTATATATTAGTTTAAATTCCCATGTTGTTGGAAATGGATGTCTTGAGGGAAACCTCTTCAAGTTATGTTTAGATTATCATTTAACGTTAATGAGAATGTGAATCAAATAAGAGAAAACAAGATCAAAAAACTTCATAAATGTTATGGTACCAACGTTGAGGCCATATTCACGAGACATAATGGCTAGACTTGTGAAAGATGAAGTTTTACTCCATCTTGATTTCTCTCATTTCGAAAAATGTGTAGCATGCATTAAGGGAAAAATGACCAAAGGAAATAAGAAAGGTGCCACACGGAGTACCGGATTATTAGAACTAATCCATACCGACATATGTGGACCTTTTCCTTTGGGCATTGGTGGTCATAAATCATTCATTACCTTCATTGACGATTACTCTCGTTACATGTACCTGTTCTTAATTAATGAAAAATCCGAATCACTTGAAATGTTAAAAACATTTAAAGCGGAAGTTGAAAATCAACTTGACCGAAAAATTAAAGTGGGTGAGATCAGATAGGGGAGGTGAATATTATGGCAGACATACGGACGTTGGTCAAGCCCCTGGATCTTTCTTTGACTTTTGCAAAGATCATGGGATTATTAACCAATTTACCATGCCGAGTGCGAATGGAATTGAGAAGGAGCTCTTCCCTTTTTAGGGTGCATTATAGCACAGTCCATGACTACGTTTTTCCGTTGGTTGATGTTGCGTATTGCACACTTGTTATATTTGCAAATTGGACCCCTCTTTAGCTATGAGATGATTATACAGCTAGGCTCGTATAACTAGCCCCTTCATTCACTCTTTGAACATCACTTTTTTAGCCAACACCATCAAACCCATTTTTATGCTTGAATGGGTCAAAGCCAAAAATATGATCAATAGAAGGAAAGGAGATAAGAAAAATAGGCGAGTGACTTCCCCTTTTTTTCCTTAGCGAATAAAAGGGGAAGTCATTTGTCTCTTCGATTGACTTTTATTCAATATCCCATTCCCGCTGCATCAGCTAGTCAAAGATCACCCCAAAATTGATTCACCCTTCAGCAAAATGCTGTAGCTGATAGGAGAAATCGCACCCTTATGGAAATGGTTCGTAGTATGTTAGCTAATTCAAACCTTCCAGACTTTCTTTGGACTGAGGCATTGAAAACGGCTGTCCACATCCTTAACAGAGTTCCGTCAAAATCTGTTCCAAAAACACCATATGAGATTTGGACAGGAAGAAAACCCACCTTACGATATTTACGGGTTTGGGGATGTCCAGCCGAAGCTAAGTTATACAATCCTCAATCACGAAAACTGGACTTGAAAACCATTAGTTGCTTCTTTATTGGTGATAAGGAAATAATTGTTACGCTTTTAGGGGGTCATTTAAGCCCTAAATCATGATATTATGATCAAATATTTCCTCAAATCGTTTCTTTTGTCATTTTAGGTACTTTGGACAAGAATTCTGGAAAATGGAGCATTTTGGACGTTTTTGGAATGAAAAGTGAAGAAAACAACAAAGTCAAGAATCCATGCTGGAAATTATACCTGACGGCGTCAGAAGTCACTACGTGACGCCGTCACTTGAAGACACAAGAGATGGATACAAGTTTACACTAGACGCTCAAAGGAAGGATTTGTGAGTTAACACCTGACGGCGTCAGGTGTTAAAGAATGTAGGTCGTCAGTTGTAAAGCTAAAGAGAGACGGCCCAGAAGATTTTACTACGTGACGACGTCAGAAGTGAATCTAGGTAATCCGAGAACCCTAAACGCGGCGATCTGACGGCGTCAGCCTTGTAACTCTATATATAGATTTGGATTTTTCATTCATTAGTGTGGAACTTTTATGCAACAAACCCTAGCCGAATTTTACAGCTCTTATAAGGGTTTCAAACCCTTCTTTCACCCATGTTTAATTGAAGATAAGTCTACCTTTTAATCATTCAATATGTCTATGTGTTGTTTGATTATCTTTTATTCTTGTCTTTCTTTTAACATACTAGCTTAGGTTTTTTAATGTTTGCTTAGATCTAATGAAACCTAGCTATTAATTATTGATTGTTGGTTTGTTTAATTGTATTGGTTGATTAATTTTGCGTTAGGCTTAAGAAAACCGGCCAACTTCCTATATGGTAATGTGCTTGAACGTCTTAAGAAACGTTTCTTGGTTGTGTACACCAGAGTTATTAGTCATTTTTAATGCATAAGTGACTATTGGGGAGGCCATGATTTGATACTGGGTGTCAGTCATAGGAAGAGATAGAAGCTTATAGAGTTGGAGAAATTCGTACACACCCCCACGACTGGTATTAAGGAAAACAACCCTTCATCCAAATAATTATAACAAACCAATTAATTAATAAGAGATAGCTAGGGAGTAAAGAAATCTAAGTAAACACATTTTCTAATCATAAGAAGTCCACCAATTTACTTTTCTTGTTATTTTATTTTTATTGCATTAGTAGTTATTTGGGTTAGTTGACTAGCAACTAATACCGCCCACTCTTCCAATACCTGAGATATTTACTTACAAAAAGAATCATCCCTCACCTTTAGACCTAGTTCACGTAGCTTTCAATCCTAACGACACTATTCCCCTAGAGAACGATCAATTCCCCGCTACTTGCCACTCACTATACTACATCGGTTAGGTACACTGCCTGGTGGGGATTGCAAGCTTCTCAAGATCCCTTGAGAAGTAAAACCTTTTGCAAGGTTGCTGATAACGTTAAATTTACCCATGATTTAAGTGTTAATTTCTCCCTAAATTGCTCATCTTTTCTATTCATATGTAGGATATACACTCTTATTTCTTCCTATTTTGGTTTCAGGGTAAAGATGAGCAAAAGTATGTTATTGATGATTTATTGGCTTAAGAATGGGAATTACGCTTAAAGTTATTATGAAGACATAAACACTGCGGTCTAGTTAAGTGATGAAACTACACCGTTAGATGATTTATACCCCAAGTAATGAAGACTACGCCGTAGCAAGCAACCAAGCTACGGCGTAACAGAGAAAACTACCAAGCTACGCCGTAGCTAGTCATAGGGCTACGGCGTAGAGATGTTAACGAGAGTTCTATGGCCGTAGTTTGCCTTGAGGCTACGCCGTAGGGACCAAACGTGAAGGCTACGGCGTAAATTACTATTTAGCTACGCCGTAGTTGTGGATATGCATGCGGATAATTACGTGATAACGAAGACCTACGGCGTAGTTGTCATGGACCTACGCCGTAGTTATTTACTTGGGCGCATCGTTTTGGAGTCCAGGGGCTTGAATTGCCAAGAAGATAAAGATTTAACACATGATTTTACATGTGTTTTACTTTTAAATATAGACAAGGACCAAGATTGCATTATTACACAAGATGGGGATTAAAGTGGAAATTCTTTCATTATAAAAAGAATGTCATACGTAGGTATGATCTATCTTTGGTTTTGGTGATCTTTTGTGGCCGACGCAACACAGAAGCAAGTAGGGACGTACCGGCAGCAATTAAAGGGGCAAACCCTTATGGGTTTTGCCCCGGTATTCGACTATGGGATCAAGAGCATTAATCTAGCACGATATGTAATCACTTTTCGACATTCATTTATTTATTAAGTTTTTTTATTCTTGATCACAATATTGATTATGCATAATTGTTGATTGTCGTGTTGCCTTTCGTGTTTATTAAATTGCTTTTGTAGTTTAATTAATTAATTACGGCGTAGTTGTTTATTGAGCTACGGCGTAGTCATATATTTGACTACGGCGTAGTAATATATTTAACTACGGCGTAATAATTTATTTAATTAATTAATTATTTGGCTTTTATTGTTGGTTTATTCATTGTCTTATATGCATATTTTTCTTGCTTATTCGTAGAACCTCTTGTTTCGGTAATATTGAAGCTTGGTAGTATCAATTAGTCTAGGTGAATTAACCCTACGACCCTAGACTAGTAGGTTGCGAGGATTGGTAAGAATTGGCCATAGTACTACTTTTCCATGTATGCGAATTAACCTTAGGACCACCTACCAATTGGATATACTTAAGAAGTTAGAGGAAACCTAAGATCTGACCATGCCGGGTTTCACTAGAATAAGTCTTTGAATATAGCGGTGCTTAATGACTCTTGCATCTTCGTAGGTTCACGCCGCCCGATGAACTCTCGGCTTTACAATAGTCGAGAATAGGACAAGGTGCAAGATAGGTTTAGGTGATTTAACCCTCTAATCCTAAATGTATATAACCCCCATATATTACGATAATAAATACAATATGAGAATTGGAACAATTATAATCCCAGTAGTTGTTTGCCATTAGCTGTTTGCCATTAGCTGTTTGCCTACAGAACCACTCCAATTGATCACAATAAATATCAACTATATAAACCCCTTTAATATGTGAAAATCGTTCTAATTAGACAACTAGAAATCAACCGTTCTTGGGACGACCTCGGTCTTACCATTCCCACACTACACGCAACCGGGTACACTGCCCGTTAGTGCATAAGGTGGACCATAGGTAGACGAGAAATTATAAATGTAAAACATGGTCAGTAAATCCTGCATCAGTTGCAAAACCACGCATCAAGTTTTAGGCGCCGCTGCCGGGGAATAGTTATTGTTTAGGTTGAATTTTATTTTTATTAGGTCTACTCATTAGATTCCTATCTAGTGAGATTTTTATTTTCTTTTTATTAGGTTTTCTTTAGTCTATCTTTTCTTTATGTCTTTGTTCGTAAAAAGTTTTCATTGACTATTCCGTTTGCCATTATGGAGAACGAGAATCCATCCCTTACACCAGGCGAAGTAGCTTTGCTGCATAGCCAAATTGAGAATGAGATTAGCGAGCTTAGGGAGCTTAATAGGTTGATTGATATTGAGCTTGATTATGCACTAAACAACTTAGCAACTGCCTTATACTCAACTGAGGACTCAGAACCTAATAATCTCGCGGTTGTAGAAGTTATAGAGGGACAAGAGGAAGGGGAGATAGACCATGACTATTTCAATTTATACCCCACTAAGGAGGAAGTAGCATACTATAACAATATAATTGATAATCCTCGACCCCCTTTCATTAAAATTGACCCTAAAATAAAGAGAGGTAGTCCTAGGAATGTGAAGATACCATGTATGATTGGATACAAGTACGTTGAACAAGCTTACATCGATTTTGAATCCCCAATCAACATTATGTCTTCAAGTGCCTACAATGATATAATGAATACACGAATTGGACCTAGGAGATACTCCAATTACCCCGGTGGAATTTGTAATTTTGTTGGGAGAATTAAGGATCTACATATTTTAGTCGGGAATTTCACTTATGTCACCGATTTCATGGTTGTAGAAGACTTGGCTGATGGTATAGATTGTAGCTTATCTCATGTTGTGTTAGGTAAGCCATTTGTTAAGGAATCCAAGTTAAGTTACGATCGGTTAGAAGGAACAGTTCAATTCTCTAACAAAACCGATAAAATCACATATAGGATGCCGAATAAGATGAAAGAATTTTGTTATGTGCCTCAATTAGAAAGAGACAACATTAGTGCAATCGAGGACATTAACGAAGAGGATAAGAAAAAGGGCATGGATTATGTATGAGAAAAGAGAAGTCTTTATTTTAAAAATTGTTTAACCCTCGGACCCAAATATAAGGTTGATATGGAAAAAGTTCAGAGATTGAAAGAGTCGATTGAAAAGTGGGACAGAAAAACGTAGAGAGTGACTTTGAGTCTAGCTACAAGACTCGTTCAAAAAGAAAAGCGCTTCTTGGGAGGCAACCCAAGCTTTTTAAAAGTTTGCTTGTTTATTTGTTTTTATTTAATTTGCTTCCGTATGCATATTTCATTCTTAATGTTTATTATTCATGTATCAAATATAAATTGTGAAAATGCTTTATTTTGTTTTTAATCTCGTCTTAATTACATATAAAGGTATTTTGCAAAAGATAAGTGTAAGGGAAATCTAAATTTGTTTTAAAGAACGAATTGAACATGAACGATAACAATGAGATATAGACATGCATATTAGTATTTGTTTGAGTCAAATGCTTGTATCGAGTCATAATGAATGTTTTGCAGGATTCCAGGAATTAAAACATATGTTTTTCTAGAAATTTTCCAGAAACAAAATATAAAAATTCTGTCAGATCAGTTCTGACGACGTCAGGGGTTATAACCTGACGGCGTCAGACGTATTTTTCTGCAAATTTTCCAGGTTTTGTTTTTCTGGTGGAATTATAATGTTTCGTAAAATCTGTAATTTATAAACTCCAGAAATCTGCAAATATTCATTCCACAAGCATTATATCTTTACCTGCTTTCTAGGATTTACTTTTATGTAGAGTTTACCGCCGATTTTATGCGACGTTTTCGTGTCTGTTTTCTTAGTTATCTAACAGGTTATATTGGACAAGAAGATGTACATGCAACACATCAAGCTTTTGGCGCTGCTTCAATCTTGAGTTTTCACATTTTCTTGGAGGAAGATTTAACCGTGTTACCACATCATCCACAACGAGCGAATCAGGGGAGTATTTGTTTCATTCATTTTTCATTTATCTTTACTTTATTACTTTTCAAGAACATTGGGGACAATGTTAAACTTAAGTGTAAGGGGGGTAAATGAGGATACCTTAGAGATTACAATTGCACTTGATTTTTGTTTTGTTTAATATTAAAAGTGTAATAAAACTGAGAGAAATACTTGTTAGGGCAATTTTAGCACCAAATTTAAAATTTTTTACAACATTTAGGAGTAAAATTTTAGTCTTAATAAGCGTCTCATGGATAGGAGTTATATGACTAGCACAAAAACCGTACCACTCAAAAATTTCCACCCCAAATATGTGAGGTTCGCCCCTAGATTTGTTAGGAAAAAACATTTATTATTAGTGCTTGTGAGTGTACCGGTAGTATTTAGATTCTAGAACTTGCGTTAATGATGCATCCCGAGACCACAAGTGAGACTACATTCGTGTAGTTAGGATTTACTACATGATAAGAGGCATTAGGATAACCCATGTTTTAAGCCAGTAATATAATTACATTGACTTCATTGGTCAAGTAATTCTCCCACACCTTTGCGATGTACTCATTTTTAGTACACGATACCCCTAGTACACCCCTCAGAGCCTATCTTTTTCGTTTCTAACTTTAAGCATTTTACTTAAAGGAAGAATTTGTTTAAAATCCACCCCCAAATGTACACCCAAATCGCCTTAGCCTACCTTGTATGCACTCATCTTTAGTGCATTATTGTTATTTGTTTAAACCCTTTGTTAATTGTATAATTGGTTACATAGTTGCTAAGTCAAGTCATATCTTGTACATATTGTTTTGGGACGATTGGGACTTATGGGTAAAGTACTAGTGTAATCGAGTAATGGGGAAGAACATCATTTATTACCCCCACAGATACATTAATGTTTTAAAGTACTCCAAATGTTTCGATTACCTTAATTCAAGTCTTTATTTTTNTCTATGTTACTTTTGTTTCGTAGTTAGCTCAAGTTGAGTCGAGTCTTGGCTTAGCAACGCCACATTGTACATGTAATTGACTAAGACGATTGACTTGCCACCAGTTAAAATATCTCTTATCCAACAAACCGTGTTTTCCATATCCCTACACCTAACATTATAACCCTTGAAAAGCCCTATTTGATAGTTTTCCTAGGTGCTTACGCCAAGTTGTGGAGGTTTTTGATCTTTTCCCAAGCCTATGGTAATCTATTTGCTATGACAGGTAGTGAGAGATATTTTTCCATTTCCATTTGTGATATATAGACTTATAACACCCAGGAGATGAGAGTATCCAAACACTTAATGTGAGGTGCTAGTGTATAATTTCCGTGCTTATTTTGATTAGAGTAGAATGATCACTTGTTGTAATTACTTTTATATTAATGTTAAATGACCCCTAGCTTGTATTTTAATTGGTATAAAAGCTCATTTGCTTGAGGACAAGCAAATCTCAAGTGTAAGGGTATTTGATAAGGAAATATTTGTTACGCTTTTAGGGGGTCACTTTTTCCAAAGGATTAGACGAACGCCGACCATTATTGTTGGCCAATAAGACCATAGGAGAAGCGGATGTAGCATCCACAAGCAAGTTTTGAACCTGAGATTTCATGCGCATCTCTTGCGTGGTCAACAATGAATGAACCGTTTTGAGATCGGGAAAGGGTTCCCGAGTAGTAATAACTGTAGAAATCACATCATACGTGGTTGGCAAGCCGTCAAGTGCAAATGAAACAAGGTCGTCACTGCTAAGAGGAGAACCAAGGTCATTCAAAACCGAAGCAATTGACTCAATTTTCTGAAAGTACGCATCAATGGTTAAGTCCCCAAGCTTCAAATTCCGTAGTTCCGCCTTCAAAGCCATAGCTCTTGGGCGTTTATTGTCTTGAAAAATCGTCTCAAGATAGACCCACGCCTCTTTGGCAGTTGTGGGATTAAGTACAACCAAACGCTTTTGAAGATTTGAAGCAAGTGTGGAAAAGATCCAAAAGCGAATAATAAAATCAATCTTGAGCCACTCCGGGTCCCTAGTCGGTGGTGTGGGAGGTGTAGTAGAGGAGGATGCGGGTGGATCAACAAGATGGTTCAAGATGCCATAGGCATGACAAAGATGAGAAAAATAATACACCCATGAGGAGTAATTCATCTCATCCACATCAAGTTTGATGGGAACAAAAGTGGTTAAGTGATTCATAGCCATAAGTTTATCCGATAAGGTGAGAACCGGTGCGGGGGGAGGCGTGTCAGTAGTCATGGTGATGTGTTAGGGTTAAGGTCGACTGGTTTTGTTGATGGTTAAGGGTTTGTTGATAAGATACAAACAAGGTCGACAAGGTAGAAACAGTAACCAAGGTTGACTGATTTGTTGATGGATAAGGGTTTGTTAGACGTTAGGTCTTTGGGTTAGGCCCGTATGGCCCATGTGTATTGTATTGTATATATACACTGTCATAGGCATACAGAACTTATTCAATATACGATCATTCATAATCTAACATGGTATCAAGAGCAGGTTTGATCTTGTAACCGACTTGGTCATCAAGCCGTCACTTTTGTACCACCCGTCACACCTACATATCTCAAACCCTATTTTTCCTAACCCTCGGAAACCTAATAATAAATTGTTATCAAATAAATTGGTCAATCATGGAGAGTGTAGATGTTGCAATGAAATCATCAGAATCATCCGGGATTGAAAGCTGCTCATCAAAAGGTGTTGGGAAAACAGGTGAAGGATTAAGACAATATTATTTGCAACATATTCATGATGCTCGGCTTCAAGTTCGTCAAAAGACTCATAATCTTAATCGTCTAATTGTTTAGATTTATGTTTTTGTTTTTGTTTTTGTTTTTGTTTTATTGTTAAAAAAAATAATAAAAAAAATAAATAAAATAAATTGTAGTTGTTTTATTGTTTGTTTGTTAGTCGATTGTTCGTACGGCTTTGTTACCAGTCTACTAAAGTTGACCGTTGGTACCCGTCCACTAAAGTTGACCGTTGGTACCAGTCTCTAACGTCGACCGTTGGTACGGTTTTGTTACCAGTCGACTTAGCCGACCGTTGGTACCAGTTGACTAAAGTGGACCGTTGGTACGCCTTTGTTACGAGTTGATTAAAGTTATGTTTTTTGTCGTGTTAATGTTTTTTTTTCTTTTCTAGTTTACTACTTCAGTTCGAGATTTCACGATTTCGCCGCTCGAACTGCGAGGGAGTATTACGCAATATTATATTTGGCCCAAGCCCGCTTGTGGGTTAGGTCATTAGGTTTTCTATGTATTATAAATATCGATCAATAGAGCATAACACCTCACGGGGAATTATGTAGTCTAACAACATACACCAATAACAGTTATTGTTAGGGAATGTGTTTTAGTTATTGTAGTGTTATCGAGTGTTTGTTGATGCGACACATCAATAAGGGTTATTTGGCGCCTACTGCACCTTGCACTCTAAGTAATGCACTTATAATTTCCATCTAAATATATAAAATTGTTGGCAAATTTCTTAATATGCCAAGTTAGTGAAGGTTAACTTTGGTTTTGGATAGATATCTCAGTTCCCGAAGTCTATTGTTTATGTTATAACAAAATGAATTCATCCTCTGCTGAAAAGCAAAATACATAAAACATTCCATTAACAATGTAAATCTAAATCTTCTTTGCATTCGTCCTTGTTCCAACCTTATAAATCGCGCTTCTGCCGCCACATCAAATGCCTCTTCTTCCATAATCAATCACTTACACAGCAACTTGCATAGTTTCTGCATAAGATAAACATCAACAGCCCTATTCCTTTTACTAAACATTGAGACATGTCTTTGAAAGACGTAATAAAACAAAAAACAAAAAATCAGCTATGTAACAAAAAAAGGATATTTAAGTCCAAGTCAAGATTTTGATGTACAGAGTAGGAGTGGATGTATCATGTAGATATAAGTGAAATTTACCTTTGACGTTCTCAAATCAATAACAAAGAAAGGGTAACTGTTACTTTGATACTACGAAAACTAATGCAAAACGAAAACCATTATTTCTACATCGAGCTGGCAATTTGACCCACTAACGTTAAGGGGTTTGATAGATCATCGTATCACAATTAGTAGACAGACAATCAACTTTTGTATTATTTCTTGAAAATCACCAATCTAGTATCTAAAGATCTAAAATATACATTGACATGTAACACAAACAGGATCAAAGTATTTAGTTGGATGTATTATGTCTTAACAAATCCACTTATATTGCCGTCTTTGTGGCTAAAAAATTACTCTGTATACTTTTCTCTTTAAACGTTCTCAAGTGCTCTTAATTAGACAACAACGGAATGAGGAAAATATACACTTAAGGGGGCGTTTGGTTTAAGGGGTTTGGAATAAGGGGATTACTTGCATTCCTAAAGCCATAACACTTTAATCTTGGTATGTCAGGTGCAGAAAACTTCAAAAGTCGCCCTTCGGAAAGTATGTTACTAATCAACTTAGATTTCAAAAACACAAACAACCAATAACATAGCAGCCTGCAGTATGAGTATTCCGAGGCACATAATTCTTGTTTAAGAAGCATCACAATAATATAGATACATCTCTATACACCGTAACTATCTGTATATAAAAGAAAATTTGAAAACCCGTATATGACATCATGTATATATAGCAGAGAAGCTGTGAACATGACAAATCTATAATTTGGCCTTTTGACGATGTCATCTAAAACTCTCTTATAAAGGGAAAAAAGATTGTGGAATATTTTTCACTATATCCATTTTACTGTGTTACATATCCAACAGAAAAAAAGTAATTGTTATGTGTATGAATTTCTAAAACTAAATATAAAAAAACGATTTGCATCAGATATGAGGATATTTTCTTAGCTACCCAAATCCAATAAATTGTTATTTATTCGACTAATGATGCACCATTACATTACCACATGTCTAGTGAATACATACGCAGGAGCAAAATATTGGACTAAAAATGATAATGTGTGTAAATTGCAGAATGTTGGCTGACCTTTAGAAGATACGAACTCCTGTTGGTGACTGGAAGTTTTGGAGCTTCATATAACCAGGACAATACGTTCTTACTGTGAAAAAGTGGTCGATTATTGTTGTGTCTTCAATTGTTTTTGTCTCAAGACAATATGCCACAAGTTGTTTGTTCTCTCGTTCCTGATCTTGGTTTTCTTCTTCGTCTTCGTCTTCATCTTCATATTCATATTCATATTCATCTTCATCTTTACATATTTGGACCATCAAAATACTTTTACCATTTGAACCATCAAAGAGACATATAGGATACCATGTTAGAAAATTTATACAAGGGTTGAAACTTTCTTTAATCTCACACTCGAGATGCCAATATTTCTGCATTCCGTCTTCCTTCATCACCCAAACACTGAATCCAAGCACTAGACAAAGGCAGCCTTTTAGGACCCCCAAAATCTGACGTGCCCAAGTTTCTCTATGATTATGAGGAGGGAGCGGAAATAGTTGAAATGTCTCGTTGTCCAAATTAAAAGTCAATATCTGATCACCAAAAACCCAATGAACATGGCCGTCTAAATATAGACCATGATCGTATTTATGAATGTAGTTGCTTTTACTAGTGCTATGCCTTAGCTTAATGTTGTCAGGTACTTCCAAACTTCTCCATTCGTTGTGCCAAGGGTGTAAACCTCGACTTTAAGCGTCTTACTCTGACATAAAATCCGTATCACTTTGTGCTCCCCTGCCAATGAAACTCCGAAACCACAGCTTAGATCCATATAACTTTCTACACTGAATCGCTGTTTAGGGAGGATCATATATTCTTTGGTGATTGGATTACATATGCAAGTGTTATCACCTTCATCGCCGTCATCACCAAGCTTCCACAAGCAGATCAAACCATTGACTGAGCCCACTACGAATACCAAGGATCCTGGGAAAAGATCTGCAATACGAATGCCCATGAAAGGGTCGCGAAGTAAACGATTTTGATTATGTTTTCCTTCAATCTCCGTTAACTTCAAAGTTCCTGGATGAGTGCCGATATCTACACATTCGTAGCAATAAATCAATAGGCACTCAGGTGACCAACATTTCAAAACTAGATTTCGCCAATTCTTGCATACACACTTAGAGTATGCCATTGACTTCACTGGGAGTCTTGATAGAATGTCCAGCACGACATCATCAGGTAAGTCTTCCAGAGATGAATTCTCACACCGCGGTAATTTTTTAGGCATGACGTCTGCACAAATTACATAACATATCAGCTTAAACAGAGGAAGTATTTAAATAACAATGACATAGTTGCATTAACACATCAGCATATAGATAATGATATTATGAAGTCTATCAGTCTATGAGACTCGATCCACATCATGTACAAGTTGCGGAACAAACACATGTCACCGCATCCAAAACACCGCTTGTAAAAAATTCCATTCAAACCTATTATCCTACTTTTCAAACTGTGTACGTACTCTCAAGTCTCAAACATTCATAAACGCCGTATTGCAGTAAGCCGGTAACTACAGTTATAAGGTATAAAACTATATCCTTTGTTGCCTCGACATCCTATGCCTATAAGTACTATGCCAAGTGACTCGTCAAATGTACATGTATGTTATATAAATATATACATCACGCAAAACTGTACTTCCATGCTATGCAAAAAAAACACGGGTCTGACTGCGTTAAACAAAATAAGAGTTTCGGTTTCCTAACATTTATCCCATGTTCGTTCACCATATCACTTGCAATGATTGTGCATATATCCAAGATATTAAGACTCGGTAATTAACAATCAATCAATAATCAACAAACAAAACTTTCTTGTGGAGGTGTTTGATTAAGCTTATTTAAGGGCGTACGAGCTTATGTAAATAAAATAAGCTGAAACAAGTGTTTGGGAAAACTTATATAGTTGGGTTTATGAGCTTGTATAAGGGGTTTTTGATAAGCTCAAAATTTGTGGCTTATTGAGGGATATTGGGCTTATGTATGATGTTTTAGCAAATGACTTTTATGCCACCATTTACGTATTAACTACAATAAGCAAAGCCAAACCCTAAATATAAGTTGCTTATGAAATATAAGCCGAAGCCGAAAACATAAGCTTACACAAACACCGCCCTAATAAAAAAATAAAACTATCGCTCATCCTCTGCATAACATTAAGTGTTTTTATTTTGTAAAAACTCAACCAGATGACAAACTTTAAATTTTAAACGTCTAGTGGTCAGTCATCCTAATATCCTCCCACTCACAAAAAGTCTAAGGTTCAAACCTTATTCGGTAAGCATCTTGAGTTGGTTAAGATCACCGGGATACTTCAGTCAAGCCGTGTACAAACGGGTAAACGGATGATGGGTTTTCCCTCTTCAGGGAGGACAAACTTTTTTTACTCTGATGTACGCGGCCTCATTAGGTAATCAGGGGGATTTTTGAGCCCTTGACCTCCGATTAGGCCGCGTAACTCCTCCATTTACCATTTATAAATGCCCTTAATTCTAGTAAATAAAAAAGGTTATCCTCATTGTAGAAAGTTAAATAGAACAATGTAAACGACTAAACGAGTAACAATAATAAGGGTTTTGCTAAATGTATCTGTAAGGGTTATTTTTAAGAAATAAAAACATAACTGGTACATAAAGTCGGTTCAGAGAGGTTAAATGCCGGATCAGCATTTATTATTAAAGGTACAAACAATAATGCATGTGTGAATACATAAAACATTTTAGCGACTTCCTAATAATAATAATAATAACAATACATTTGAAATATAATTAAGAACAAGAGATTGAAAAACAAATACCTTTGGCCTTTGGGCACGAGGGGTGTGAAGGTTTTGGAATGATGAGGGGTGGAGGAAAACAAGCGGGAAAAGATGGCGGGAAAATAAAACCCACCCCACCACCCGCATCTTCTTTGTGAGAAACTTGTGGGCAAAAAGAAATAAAGGCGGAGTATCCACTTCCCTCCAAAAATAATCATTCGCCCATATAAAATCATTTTTCTTTTTCTTTTTTTTTTTAATTTTTACAAAATAACAATTTTAATTGTAACTCCTAATTTCTAACCTTTTTTTTTTACAAATTTGTAATAATAATCTTAAATGAGGGAAATATGTTAAACTTTATTTAAATATTTTATATATATATTTATAAGTAGACAATTAATTTGAGAAAACCTAAAAGTAAATATAGATAATAAATTTGAAACGGAGTAAATAAATGATATTTTAAAATTTTGAAACAATTCTATATTTTCAAAAGAATTCAGAACATTTAAAGTTAACATAAACATGATTGGTAATGTCGTATCACCTTCAGTAAAAAAAATTGAGTCCCTCGGTAGGTTCTATTGCTCTGTATGCGAGATTGGGAAATAACATTATCGGTTATATTCATATTAATTTGAGAATATCTCTATCTCTAAAAAAAACATGTTTAACTATATTTTATATCATGTATTATAAACTTGTATTTTGTCTATATATATCGTTTTGAATTTTATAGATTGAATATATTTTATTTATATGGAAATGATGAAGATGGTTGTCTTTATGTGATGTATAGTTGTTTTCAAGGTTGTCTGACATAGCAGCTAGTTGTGTCTAATATCTCACATTGGATATAGTTGGTTAGCTAGTGTTTGGTTAGAATAAGTCTGTTGTTGTATCAAGATTGGGTGATGTCCAATTCTTGTGTTCTATTGCTATATTTGTAATATTTATAGAGATTAATATAATGAATTCACCTTTTGCACCAAAAAATATATTTTATTTATATTGTGGGGAATGAGTGTAATTTTTGTAGAAAACTAAAATACTGTAATAAACTATTAGAAGCGTAAATTATCAAAATGAAATGAAAATGTGCGTTACCAAACTAGGTAAGTATGTTGATTTTCCCACAAGCCCTTCTATCTTCCCCACCAATTCCTCTCATCCTCCAACCACCATTTAAAGACAAGATAATGTGTTCCTCGTCCTTCCCACCATTATCTACCATCATCTTTCTCCCACCATCTTTTCATCCTCCCTATTTCACCGGAAAAGGCAAGCACACAAATCAAGGGCGGCCCACACGCACGCTATTTTAAGGTGAGTCGTTACACGTGTTATGCTGTTAATGGGCCAAAATGTTGGTGTACGACGTACATCCCCATGTGGGTGCGCCATGGTCCATTTTCGTAGACGAGTGAAATCCAATTCGATCTTGTAAAAAGGGTTACATATAAGTTCCGTTTCGTAATCTCTTTTATTTTTTATGCTTGTGTGGCTCTTTCTATTTCACTATTAGGTACGCATATAAAATTCAATTATTAAATTTTTACTGAGCGGTCTCCTGTTAATATGTATGATCTATCAAATTGTCACAAACTAGTTGATTGAAATTTAACCTACCTTTTTAACGACAATTTTTTACATACGTATACTACATATCTCATGCATAAAATCTTACAAATGTCTTCCATGAAACTTGAACCTGCAACTCTTCGTTGATAGGCCTCATCTACCACTAGATTAAAGGCTTTGGGTATAATTTGTTACATACATATACCACCCGTATCATACATAATATATCATAAATGTATCACAAGACTTGAGCTCACAACCATTTAATTGTTAGACCACTCACATACCAATACATCAAAGACTTTGGATAAGAGCATTTCCAATGCTAAAATTGGTTGAGAATATCAACCTATGTTTCAAGTCATTGCTATAGTGGTAAAAACTTTTTCAACTTTTTCAATCAAATCTCAACCTATGTATACTCACCTCTCACATACTAGATTAAAAAAAGCTTAACCAATAGGTTGACCAATATCAACCCCTTGGTTCACTAAATCAACTTTAACCTTTTACTCCAATACATAAACTCATATTCAACCAACCTATTAGGCTGGAAGTAATGAGGGTGACCGATCACTTGTGAGGTACTCCCTCACGCGCCACCCTACTACACAATGCAAACCTCACGCGTGAGGCAGTGGAAAAGAGGAGGTGAAAGGTGTGCTGCCTCATCTTTCACGTACAAAGTGGGGCTCTCATGATGCTTTTTTATTATTGTTTATTTGATTTGTGAGTGTGTATTTTATAAGATATGTTTGTATAAAGTGTGTATTTTAATGAAAAGTGAGAGGAGTGATAACCGTTATGAGCAAAAGGTAAGGAAAAGTGAAGGAAAATGAAGGGTGATATGACACGCTGAGGTGTAAGGTGAGAGAGTGATGACCATTAGCTCTGGTATTATAAATGTTCTAAGCATATTGACAGTTTGGTATTTCAAGAAATGGATTTTTCATTTTAAGTGGGTACATGAGTCTTTTAGTGGGTCATTAACGAAAAAGACTCATGGACCCATATTTATAGCATTTTAAGTGGGTACATGAGTCTTTTATGACCAAACCCGAAAGCAAACACAATGAATTAATTAGGTCTAGTTTGATGAAAAACAATGACATGTATTTATGATTTTTAGGCCTGTCATAGTAGATCATGCGATAGGTTTTAACGTTTTTCATTTTTTATGCATCCATTGTTGACTCACACGCATCAATGCGACCGAATGACTTTTTTTCATATGTTTGGCGAAAGTAACTGTTGCTTGAACTGAAGATGGTGATGGTGCTGGTGCCGGAAATTATAAAAAGAGATTATTTTATAAGCTACATGAAGTAACCTTTGGTTTTAAGAGATTGTGAAAGATTATTTTTTTTTAGAATCTCTTATAATTTATGTCTGTCAAACAAAGATTATTTTTTAAGTAGCTTATTTTTTGAAAAAATAAGCATAATCTCTCAACAATCTTGTGTGCCGAACATAGCTGTGCGACTTCTCATTTTAGTTTCAACAATTCAGCTTGTTTCTAGTTGATCGCATAGAACACATATATTATCAATATTTGAGATCGACGTACATCACAAATTCTTTAAAAATTAAATGAACGAATTTTGACTATTTAATTTTTAATTATAATAAAATTAACTATTCACTTTTATATTTTTCTTGAAAAAAAATATGTTGCAAATGGTATATTGTTAAACAATGAAAAATTCATCCTTGCGACTATAATATTTGTATATTTTAGTAGATCGATGTGCGTTCAATATAAATTCGACGAACTTTTTCTAATTGTTACAATTTACGCCATGAAAAATCACATGCAATTTGTAAAATTACATCTGATTTGTTATTTAAATATCACATGTAATCTTTCAATCACATGTGATAATAATAACAAATCAATTGTGACTTTACAAATCACGTGTGATTTTTTTCAGGCGTAAATTTCAATAATTACATAAAAATCTCGGAAAAAAAAATCACCGAAATATATGGAAGTGTCCCAGATGATTTAATTCTCGTTACGGTGAAATGATTCATTCCCCGTAATAATTAATGGTTTGTGAGTTATTTTTTTATTATTTTTTTCTAAATTAAAATGATAGTATATATTTAGTTTGATGAAAAAATAGATGATCAAAATTTATTTATTTGATTTTTATATAATTTATGATATACGTTAAACTTTTACGAGTATTATATGATGCAAGATTGATGACTATATGATATTTTCTCAAAGCGTGACTTTTTTCATTAAATAAAGAAAAGAAAAGAACCACATGCAGGTACTTTTGGTAACTTTTATTTTATTTTAACACTTTAGTACTCCGTATTTAATAACTTTATACATCCAAGAGGGTATAAATGAACATACACAGCTACCCACAAATACTTAAAAGATGGTATATTGGTAGCTTCAAAAACACATGTAATACCTCTTTTGCTTTTCTACTTATTTTATATTTTTAAAAACTTTTATAATAATGTTTTTATTATAAAACTACAAAACTAAAATTATGAAATATAAAATATCCAATTTAACACGTTAAAAAACATTACATGATACACTTATACACTTTCATTTTAATTTAAAAAATGATAAAATGTGGGCCGGAGTATTGATATTTGATAGTAGCACCACCCATACTTAAAATCAATCCTTTATCCACGAGAATCACGATGCGTTGGACGGATATTCACACATGCCACGTACCTTTAATAATTGAAGGCAACTATAATTTTTTAATATATGTTGAAATGTGCTACTATGTACCTAGTACCTAGTACTCCCTCCGTCTCAAAATTATTGTCCACTTTAAATTTTCAAAGTCAAACTGGTTCAACTTTGACCGTGAATATATTTTTTTTGTTATATAATACTTGATGAAAAATTATACCAATTGAAAAGTACACTTAAAACCCAATCCATTTTTATATTTTGCATCAAATATTATATAACACCCACAAAAATATTTAAGATCAAAGATGAAGAAGAAAGACTAAAATAGTCAATAGTGGACAATAAATTTGAGACGGAGAGAGTATTATTTTATAGAGTTAGAATAAGAAAAAAAATAAAAAATGATAATGAATTAACGATTGATCGAATTTAGAGTAGCTCGTGGATGAACAGATTCGAGAATCAATAAAAAGATGCATTTACAAACATAAATACATTTCATCTTAAAAATCTCTCCTTACTTTAAATATATGGCTAAAAATTCTTTTTATTCTTTTCATTTTAGTTTTTTCTTCTCACCAGGTTCCTTCTATTATTTTATAATCCTTCCATCTCAAAACAATTACTTTACCTAATTTTTTTTCCCCGGCATGTTTCATACTAAAGGTGATTTGACGAATAATGTCTAGGAACATTTAAGAGGTGGGGGTATCATCAAGCCAAAGCTTGGCGCCAAGGTAGCAGCCCAAACACACGAACGGATCACAATATCAGAAGTCGTGCCATAGCCTCTTAGCTGTTACACACAGCCAACGCCAAACCATTTTTTTTAATTATTTATTTTTATTTTTCGTGTTATACTTGTGTATTTAGTGGGGTATGTGTGGACCCAACAGCACCACTTTTGCTATGACACCACATTTGTATAAGGAATGGGGTGTTGGTATCGTTGAAAATCTCATGCCTCAGAATTTTTATTGTGACGTGACGGCATTTTTTACGAACGGCACGAGGCCTTTGCCTTGATGATACCCACTGCTCTGAGAGTGATGAGTGGTGGATGCTGTCACTTTTAATGCCCGTTTAACAAATACTCATCATTTTACATATTAGGGTGGTGGCATCGTTATGATATTTGGCTCGGTACCGATCGGTATGGATCGGCATCACAAAACCACCACAGCGGCATCATAGATTCGGGGTGAGTTTCGGTATACAATACCGATTCGGTATTGTGATGTTGCATTAAAAATTCGAACGTTAGGCATTAATATTTAGAACGTTGAACATTTACTCCTCCCAACTATGTTCTTTGAGTTGATGCTGAATGTAATGATGATGATGAAAGAGATGGATTCATGCAAGGTTTGTTAGATGAACATAAAAGAAAAATGGTGGTTTCGATCATAGGGAACGAAGAGAAGAAGAACTTGATTGAAGTTTTGTTGAAGTTGCAAGAAACAGAACATGAATATTACAAGGATGAAGTCATTAAAGGTCTAATGCAGGTAATATTATATTTTTAGTGTACATGCATCTTATTTTAAATCAGCATAGCAAGTGTTATCTCATAAAATATATCCAGCTGTTAAAAAAAAATCTCAATCCAAAAAACCTCCCATACACACAAAATATATCCGATTCGGTATTGTGATTTTGCATTAAAAATTCGAACGTTAGGCATTAAATATACCAGAAGTCGTGCCAAAGCCTCTTAGCTGTTACACACAGCCAACGCCAAACCATTTTTTTTAATTATTTATTTTTATTTTTCGTGTTATACTTGTGTATTTAGTGGGGTATGTGTGGACCCAACAACACCACTTTTGCTATGACACCACATTTGTATAAGGAATGGGGTGTTGGTATCGTTGAAGATCTCGTGCCTCATAATTTTTATTGTGACGTGACGGCACTTTTTGCGAACGGCACGAGGCCTTTGCCTTGATGATACCGAGTGATGAGTGTTGGATGCTGTCACTTTTAATGCCCGTTTAACAAATACTCATCATTTTACATATTATGATTAACTTTGAAAATTCGTATCATTTCTTTCATTTTCTCTAAAAGAGAATCAGTAAATATACTACGAGTACTAGTAAGACGTAAAGGTACTGACTAGATAGCCGGTTGGTATATGCCGACAAACCATTCACTTCACTTAAACACAACCCACCACTCACTCACTCACGCACTCTGTCATTTTCACCTACAACTTACCAATTCTCTCCAATTACTATTATTTTTATCATTATTACAGTACTACTGCTACATTTCCGGACCCCTATCTTCTCCTCCTTCACAAAATTATTCACATGTAATAATCTTCATTCACACTACTTTATACTAATTATTACTTCAATTTTGATCAGATTTTGATCATTTTATATAATTTTGCAGGTTTATGATCCGATTTAGCTCTTGTTAACTTACATCACTTCAGATTCACCGTTTAGTGACTTCATCAGGTTCCGATCTTGCTAATTATAGCAGTACTAATAATATCAAGGTTTTTTTTTTTTTTTTTTTTTTTTTTTATTTTTTTTTATTTTATTTTAAATAACTCAGCAACTGTATAACTTCATGTACACTTATTTTACCGTAATTTTGCTGTTAATTAATACTAGTAACATGTTTTAAGTGACGTCATCTTTTAGCAGATTAACCGTAATTTTATGCAAAATTTGTTAAGTTAATTCATCGTTACGTGACGTCATCAGATCAGGTTGCGATCGTGTTAATTTTTGCTAATTATAGTAATACTAATTATGCACTATTTGCTATTTGTGTGAATTATTTTATTACAGTATTAGATTAGATTATTATTTTATAAAGTTAGTTGAGATCATGTGTCTCTAAAAAATTATTTTAAGTTAGACTTGATAGTGATGATGTTTTTTTATTTGATTATTTTAAGTTTGTTTCGTTTGTGTTAGTCTCTAAACAATTATTTTTTTTATTTATAGCTTATCTGGTAGGATTTGATCCCGTGTTTTTTTTATTCGTTCTTATCGTTTTTGCTTTGGTCATAGAAGAACAACGAACTTTCTTCATTGTCTCGTTTTGGTACGTGAACTCGGAAAAAGTTGTGTAAATGCAACGAACTTTTATAAAGTGTTCCAATATGCACATTTTGATAACGTGTCACGTTATAAATGGTGTCACGTGTCAGAATAGATGATCATCTATGACATGTCATCAAAAATGTGTAGGTTGGAACACTTTATGAAAGTTCGTTACATTTACGCAACTTTTTTAGAGTTCACGTACCAAAACTAGACAATAAAGAAAGTTCGTTGCTATTCTATGACCAAAGCCTTTTTTTTTTTCAAGTTAATTTAGTTCGTTTTTGTGTATTTTGGAGGTCTTTTAAGTTAATTTAGTTCGTTTTTGTGTAACCAAGTTATTTGTAAGTTAATTTAGTTCGCTTCAGGCTTTTCAGTTCATATTTGTGTAAACAAGTTATTTGTAAGTTGTTTTATTTCAATGTTGCTGACTCGATTCAAGTTGTCTTAAAAAGTTATTTTCAAGTTAAAATATATTTCATTTGATTCAATCAAGGTTATAAATAGCGTGAAGCGCGGCGTAGCGGCATAGCCAAGCCTCAAGCTTTAGCGTGAGGCGTTGCGTCATAGCGTTTTTAAGGCGTGATTCAAAGAGGCAAAAAATATTTATAGAGTTGTCAATATTAGTTAGCTAATATGCATAAAACTCAGTTATGGATTTACTAAGCCCGAATAAATACTTGTAAATAAGCTCAAGTCCAATAAATCTCTTTAAAAAAATTAAAAAATAAAATAAAATCTTAAAAGCTTCAAAAAATGGCGCCACGCCTTGCGCTATAGCGCGCCTTATCACGCCTTATCACGCTTTATTGCACGCTACGCCTAGAGATGACGCCTTGACCTGTTTCGTAACGTGGAGGCCACGCCTCACGCTATGGCGCCGCTATAGCGGCGCTATAGCGCGCTATTTAGAACCCTGGATTCAATTAGATTATTGTCATGTTATACTAATTCGGATGTGTGTGAACAAGTTGTGTTTATTCTATGTGTCTACTTGATAAAAGGTGATCAGGTAGTCATTAGCACTTGGCATAATTTGATGAGTGACTGTCTTTCGCTGCTACCTGTAACTATAAATTATTTGTAAGTTGTATAAAGTTTAATTGTTGCCAAGTTTTTTTATTTGATCTTATTGTTTTTAGGTTAATCTAGTTCATTTTTGTGTAAATAAGTTATTTGTGAGTAAGATTCTTCGTAAGCAGGTTTTGATCTTGTTTATTTCGTTAGTTATGTAAGAATTGAAGTTTACGATTTTTTTTTTTGAACGGCGGATTTATTAAAGAACTTAGCAAGACGCTAAAGCTCACAAAGAAACAATTACAAGAGAGCAGTCATTGGGCTTTTAAGCCATCCTAACCAATCTAGTTTTCTTCTAGCTCTAGCATTACACCAAATAAAAGAGTGGGACACAATAAGATCAAATAACGACGCCTTGGATTGATGCTCTGAAGAGAAAAGCAACTTATTACGATAACTCCAAATGAACCACCAAGAAACAAAAAACGTGGCTTCCAAGTAATCTTTCACCTCCTTCCTTAATCTTAAACCTTCGAGCCAAATAACCCAACTTTGATAGGACTAGATACCACTATCCAAAATCCCCCACCACCCTAAAACCTTAGCCATGATAGAAGAAGCAACCGAACATGAAAAGAACAAGTGCTCAGAAGATTCAACCCCTTCGTTACATACCGGGCAAACCATAGACGGAATTTCCAACCCGAGACTTGACATATTGAATCTTGTAGGAAGCTTATTCGAAGCTAAACGCCAAGCAAAAATATTGACTTTGATAGGGATTAATTTTACCCATCTCGTATGCGTCCCTTCCATAACACATAGCCCCTCATCGATGAAACGCCTAGCCGAACACACCTTGAACTCTCCATCACTCTCCAGATTCCAAACCCACTTATCATGATCTTCAACAAACTCAAGCGAATCTATTAAATTAGAAACCTCTTCCATTTGCACACCTTCTGCTCCCCCCCTTGGCAATCTTCTAAACCCGTGAAGGAGACCATTGTGAACTTTATCACGGATAGACACCTCTTTGTTTTCCTCTAGAGCAAATAAACGCGAATATTTTTCATCCAAAGAACCTTCCCCCAACCAGTTTTCTAGCCAGAATAAAGAGTCACTACCATTTCCCACCTTCTTTTTCATGCACATATATAAATCGACACCTCTTTCTTTAAGATTAGAAATACATCGAATACAATTGAGCCAGATTGAAGATTTACGCACTTTAACGCCACAATCCAAATTACCCACATGCCCATGAATAGCCTTAATGACCGAAACCCACATCGCTTCAGGCTGCACCTTGAACCTCCAAATCCATTTAAAAAGTAAGGCTCTGTAAGAGAAACATCTAATTGGCTACTGCTACAAGGCTTGGAAATATGATACGACCCGGTTAGGGGTTGTATCGGGATAAGACACCACTTTTAGCGTTTGCGAGCTCCATAAGAAAATAGAGAGAAAAAACTAGAGATTTATTTTTCTTAAACTTTGATTGATTGATTATAATAAATGATTACAAAAGTATTTATAAGACAAAATAGGGTAAAACCCTAAAACCTAAATAGTCCATGGGCTCGGGCCCAGGCGTATCATTCCTCACTCCTTCAAAACCACCTTGCCCTCAAGGTATTGTCTTAAAACATTCTTAATTGACTTTCCTAAATAAACATGAAAACAATCTTAAACAAAGACATGAAAATAAAGGTAGATTATATGACATAATCTTTATGTCATACGTTTGGACTTCTTGAGTCATTTAGGTAGTTCGTCCTCCTGCAACATTGGCGTAATCCGGGATCCCATAACCTTCTTTGAATTGCAGCCTTAACCTTTCTCGATCTACTTTCGTATTCCTTTGTCTTGGACATAACACAACACCATTCTTCCGTCATCCACTACCAATGCCATAACACTCCCCACTCCTTCAAAGATCACCTTGCCCTCAAGGTGATATGAAGAATATGCAGATTGAGAGTCCGCTAATTTCTCGCTTAAATTCAAATTTATTTCATCAAAACAACTATCAAACTCACTAATGAGTGTGTAAATACTCATCATTTTTGTCGTATCTGAACTGCCAAAACATCCAAAAACACTCAGAAATGCATCAAAATACTGAAAATATCCCAGGGTTGTGTTTTATATGTTTCAGATGCAAAATGATTGAAAACAAATGAAAAACGAACAAAGTTTGCATAATTGACAGTTTCAGTCCCTCAACTTTCAAAACTTGTCAAAATTAGTCCATGAGATTAAAATTTTGGAAATTATCAATTATGGTCCTTGTGTTAGTGAAATTTGGCAAGAATGGTCCTTGGGTGAAAATTTTGGAGAAATTACAAGTTTAGTCCCTGAACTTTGGAATTTGGCAAATTTAGTCCTCGGGGATTAAATTTTGGAAGTTTAACATCAAAGGACCTTATGGAATTTCTACATGGCAAGTTTGGTCCCTTTGAGTACTTTGGATAAATTACAGACCAGGTCCCTTAACTTTGCAGTTATTACAATTTTGGTCCTTGTGGTTTTCATTACAAATACAAACGGACCCATTGTTAATTTACAAACCCAACACAACAACACCCCATTAATAAAAACCCAATAACCAACCCAACCCTTTTACACCCTAGGCCCATCCACCCTTTAAGGCCCAAAACAAAACCCCTGTTATAAACCCGGGTCGGCAATAAAAGTCAACTCCACCTCATTCCTCGGTGGGACGGGTGCAACCGTGTCTCACACACCACGCGCCACCATGGCTCCGGAAACGCAACGCAAAAAGCAAAACCACATCATATATTCACCCCGTATCACAAGCTGTGTGATCAGGACCCCAATATTGCATAAATCTCATTTTCCCGCCAAATCAAATGGAGGCCAGGATCAAAATTAGCTCCTCCAATGGACAGAATAGAAGTGGGAAGCTAAGGAACCCTTTTACCTTAGGTCTTATAGTAAAAAAAAGGAAAGAAAGAAAGCTTTGTTTAGTAGTTTGTTGTTTTTGGATGTGAATGTCGATAGTTCAAGCTTATCTGTTGTTGCATGAAATAGCTCCTGAATTAAGGTAAGGTTGTAATTTTCATATTTTCAGTGTAACTTAAATCATTTCCATAAATCAATTCAGTTTTCTCAGTAGTAAATTCAGAATTTGGGCATTTTCTTTAGAATTTCAGTTCTAGAATTAATGTTGTTTAAAAGTAAGGTTAGTTTACCTTCTATGAAGGTTCAATTTAAGCTTAACTGGTAAGCTTTTTGCAAAGCTTAGTCATGCCATCTTAGGGAACTGGTAGTTTAAAAGAATCAAAAAATACAAAAAAGAACCAAAGTAATAGCTCAAAATTAAAAAAAATCAGAAAAGAAGAAGAAACAAGTGCAAGAAAGCACTGTGTATTGGGGATGGCAGATGGGTAGTCTTCTTGGGAAGGTTTAGGTTGTGTTTATGGTCTCTTGGGGTTCATGTTCTATGCTTTGGGAACCATGTTGTAGAGCAGAAATTCCACTTTTGCCATTTTCTACTGCTACAATGTTAGTTGCTGCTTTCTTTGTATTTTAATGCTTATTGTTTGTGTTTCTCGAGGTGATACTTAATGATATTAGATCTTCTTGTTCATTAGTTTTTCATTATGCATCTTTTCTCCATTTTCACTTGTTATAATAGCATAACATAAGGATTCATTAGAATTTCGTTGTTGTTGTCTGGTTTTCATGCTTCTTTAAGCTCATTATATCATAATAGAACATTTGGAACAAGAATCATAGGCTTTAGCAGTCAATCTCTTTGAAAAACTTAAAATCACTCTTTTAAGAGAGTGTTTGGGACAGTTGTACTCACTGTGATCCAGTGAGTTTGTGTTGTTGTTTTTGGTTGTTTCATGTCACATTTGGTTTAGTTGTTATGTTTCAGTAAGAAAAACCAATGGTCTTGTGTTAAAAAGTCAAAATCATCTTCGATCTCATGATTTTCATTAACTGTGAGGATTTTTGAATTCATAATCAAGCAAATGGTAGTATTAGTTGTTAGGATAGCTTAAATCACTTGCATCTTGGCTTATTACATCATTTTCAGTGTTTAGGATTCAATTAAAGCTCAAGAAAGTCAAACTAGAGTTCAAAAAGAAAAAGTCAAAAAAAGTGCCAAACTGCATAAATAGTTTTTGAATTTTCATTTCTTCAATTTTCAACCAAATCTAATAAAATTCTGGGATAATGTACTCTTATATATTTTTTACTTAGTGGTATTTTTATTTTAATTTTTAGATTTTCTTTACAAGGGTAAATAGTCCCTTTTCGGTCGTTTTTTTGCTGCAGAAAAAGTTTTTGATTTTTCATTTCTTCGTTATAAGCCCGCTTTACCTGAAATTTGGTTTGTAGCTTATTTAGTATATTATATAGTTACTGTTATTTTTTGTTTAATTTTTAGATTTTTTTTTTCCAAGGGCCTTTGCCCTTTTTCGGGCTGAAAAAGTCGTTTGACAGCAAAGTGACAAAAAAACCCATTTTCTATGATCTATATCTTGTTCATTATTTGAGTTATTGTTGTAATCTTTGTTGTTTTGGATGCCTACTAGTGTTGTCTTGTTTTATGTGAAGTCTAGTTGCCCTTTAATGCTTATTTGCTCGTTTATTTTGGCACCTCCAACTTGCCCTTGGACTGCTTGTTGCTGCTGATGCTCAGTTTCATAACTGAGCTTGATTGATCTCTGTCCTAGTTTGTTTAAAGCTTATAAGTTTGGATGTTTTTAAGTTTATTGTGTTGTTTGTTATTGTAGTTGCTTAAGTTTAGCTTAGTCCATGCTTATTTGCTTCATGTGTTAAACTGCTTATCTCTAAAAGCTCAATGAAAACATAAAACCAACCACTGTTGGTTTTATTAAGCTTGCACAAGTGATGAGTGTGTAAATACTCATCATTTTCTATCACCTGAACTGCCAAAAACATCCAAAAACACAATATAATGCATCAAAATAATGGAAATATTCCAAAAGTGTGTTTTTATGAGTCTTAGTGCAAAATGTTTGAAACCAAATGAAAAAACAAACGAAAGTTTGCACAATTGCAGTTTCAGTCCCTCAACTTTCACAAAATGTCAAAACTAGTCCCTAAATAGTTCAAAATATGCAAAATATCATAAAAGGTCCTTGGGGATTCATAAGTTGTCAAACAAACCCTTTGAATATCAAAATCACAAATTTACAACTTTGTCCCCCAAGTTTGAAAAAATGTCAAAAATAGTCCTTGGTGAATTTAAAAGTGAAAATAATCAAAAATAAACCTTTACTATTCATCTACTGACAAATTGGTCCCTTGTGGTAAAAATTTGGAAATTACAGGTTTTTGGTCCCTGAAGTTTCACAAATGGCAGAAATGGTCCCTGGACTTTCAAAAGTGGAAATTATCAACATTAGTCCTTGTACTATTCATCATATGGCAAGATTAACCCTTGTGAATACTTTGGAAAAATCCACAAAACCAACCCCGNTATTTCCCCACCCTTCTTTATATAACGTAGTTCTTTTTCATTTTGACTTATTTTCTTATTAAGCTTATTTTTAAGCTTTTCACCACTTTTGTAATTTTTTTTCTAGCTTCTTTATATCACTAAGTACTTTAATAAAAAGTTTCATAATTATTACTTTTCATTTAGTATTTATTATAATTTAAATTAGTTTATAAATAGTTTTTAATTAATAATAATTATTTAAATAGTCTAATAAATACTTTTCTTTTTCCAATAATTTTCTTTTATCATTAGGTTTGTAAAAAAGTAATTTTCATATCCGTAGGCCTTTTATTTCTCAAAACTTGCATTTTATTTTGTACGTTAACGTAGTTTTTAATTTAAACGTTCGTTTTTCAGTTTCTTAACGCTTTTAGGTAACTTTGTTTTACGTTCTTGTTATTATAGATTGTTTAAGCTATTTCATTTATATTTCCTTAGTTTTAATCACTCACAACCCTATTCCCATTCAAAATCACCTGATCACAAGTCGTTTTGAATACAATTTCACGCCTCGTCGGGACTTAACGACCTGGGAAAACACTGTATTCCTCGGAGACTTGGCCTAAACTGTTTGACCTAGTTAACCATTCACATTGGTTGATTTAAGTTGACTGCTTTTGCCCGAGTCAGTATTTGATGAGGCGAAAAGTGTACCGCTTTTGGGGGGTCATTTAAGCCCTAATCGTAATTATTTGATCAAATATTGCCCTAAATCGTTCTTTTTGTCATTTTAGGTACTTTGGAGAAGAAATCTGGAAAAGGAAGCATTTTGGACGTTTTTGGAGCATAAAAGTGAAGAAAACGACAAAGTCTCTGAATCTGCTGGAACAGTACCCATGACGGCGCCAAGCTTTAGGAGGTGACGCCGTCAAGCTAGACAAACGGAGGTGGATATGAAGATTGTCCTTGATAAGCCAGAATGGAATTTTGGGACTTAAAGGGGGACGGCGTCAAGAGGCCGTTAGGAAACCCTAGCACGGCGAGGTGACGGCGTCACAACCCAAAGAGTGACGTCGTCAGATCTGTATATCTATATATATTTTCGCAATTTTCATTCATTAGTGTGGAACTTTTTAGAGAGGAACCCTAATACGAATTTTAGCAGCTTTTTCAAGGTTTTTCACCTTGAGATCTTCCATGTTACATTGAAGAAAAGTTATCAATTAATCATTCAATATGTCTATGTGTTGTTTGATTCTATCTTGTTCTTATCTTTTGTTTAACATGCTAGGCTAGGTTTTCTTCGTGTTTGCTTAGATCTAATGAAACCTAACTATTAATTATTGGTTGAATGATGTGTTATTAATTATATTGGATGAATGTTTATCGACGTTAGGCTTAAGAAAACTGGCTAACCTCATATACGGTAACTTGCTTGAACGTCTTAAGAAACATGATCGGATGTGTACTACGATTATATGGTTGTATTTAATGCATGAGCGAACTCTAGTGATCCCATGTTAGGAGCTTTTAGTCGGCTCGACATAGGAGTGAAGTAGGAGCTTGTAGAGTTGGGGAAGTTCGTACACACCCCCACGACTGGTATTAAGGAATGCAACCCGTCATCCACGCAGTTATAACACACTAATCAGCCGGTAAAAGATAGTTAGGGAGTAATGAAGTCTAAGTAAACACATTTCTCTCCATATAAGTTTTCATAAGCATTTTATTTTCAGTTATTTTATTTTATTTGCATTAGTAGTTTTTGGGTTAGTTGACTAGCAACTAATTCCGCCCACTCCTTCAAACCCGAGATAATTTTACTTGCTTTCCTAAAAATATAAAATACAAAAAGAATCTTCCCTCACCCTTAGACCTATTAGAGTAGTTTTTCAATCCTAACGACACTATTCCCCTAGAGAACGATCAATCCCCCGGTACTTGCCACTACACTATACTACATCGGTCAGGTACACTGCCTGGTGGGGATTGCAAGCCTCTTACGATCCCTTGAGAGGTAAAACCTGTTGTAAGGTCGCAAAACCACGCATCAAGTTCTTAGAAAACAAAGTGAATGTAAAAGGAACTGGTCCTGAAAGGTTGTTTGATCTTGATACTCTAACCCATACCATGAACTATGTGCCTATATCTACAGGTACATCTACTAATGATTTTGCAAGCTCAGAAGAGTTTGTTGATGATGATGAACCAAGCATGTATCAAGAGGATGATCAAGATGAATTCATTTTGCCAATTTGGGACTATGCAGATAATGATGATGTTGCAAAGACTGCAGATGCTCAACCTTCTAATGATGCTAGAAAGGAAGATAATGGCAATGTGTTTAAAGCAACAAATGTGAACACTGGAAATTATGAAAGCAGTGGAAATTCAGATTCCACTGCTAGGCCAAAAGATTCCACTGCCAGACCAGAAGTTGCAAAGAATGTTGAAAACAGTGGAAATACTGATCCCACTGCTAGGCCAGAAGTTTCCACTGCTACACCTGAAGTGGAAAATTCAACTCCAGTTACACAGGAAGCTCAAGCCAGTGATATTGAAATATCAAATATGCCTACTAAGATTGAAATTCCTCAAACTTCCCATACCATAGTTCATAAATCACATCCTCTTGAAAATGTGATAGGGGATGTAAACTCACTTGTGAAGACTAGAAGACAATCTAAGATACCTGACATTCATGGATTTATCAGTGAAATTTATGAATCTAAGAATCATGAATGTCTGTTCACGTGTTTTCTGTCTCAAATGGAACCAAAGAATGTATTCAAGGCACTTGAAGATGAAAGCTGGGTGGAAGCAATGCAAGAAGAGTTGCTTCAGTTCAAAATTCAGAAGGTTTGGGTACTTTGTGATTTACCTAAAGGCATGAAAGTAATTGGTACCAAATGGGTTTTTAGAAACAAGAGAGATGAAAGAGGAATTGTCATAAGAAACAAGGCTAGGCTTGTAGCACAAGGATACACTCAGGAGGAGGGTATTGATTATGAAGAGGTGTTTGCCCCAGTTGTAAGAATAGAAGCAATTAGACTTTTTCTAGCCTATGCATCCTTTATGGGCTTCGCAGTCTATCAAATGGATGTAAAAAGTGCTTTTCTATATGGGCAAATTGATGAGGAGGTATATGTTTCACAACCTCCAGGCTTTGAAGACCCTGAACATCCTCACAAAGTATACAGGGTAGTTAAAGCATTGTATGGATTGCATCAGGCACCAAGGAAATGGTATGAGACTCTAGCTACTTATCTTTTGGATAATGGGTTTCATAAAGGAAGAATTGATCAAACTTTGTTCATCAAGAAAGACAAAAATGATATCTTGCTGGTTCAAGTGTATGTTGATGATATTATTTTTGGCTCAACAAAGCCAGAGATGTGCAAAGATTTTGAGAAGCTTATGAAAGATGAGTTCAAGATGAGTTCTATGGGTGAACTCACATTCTTTTTGGGATTTCAAGTACAACAAAGGCCAGATGGAATCTTCATTAATCAAGACAAGTATGTGGCTGAGATACTTAGGAAGTTCAAATTCACTGATGCAAAGTCCTCTAGCTCACCTGCAGACAGAGGTACACATCTGCTTCTAAAAGAGAACAGTGGAGAAGCAGTTGATGTACATATGTACAGATCTATGATTGGTTCTTTGATGTATCTCACATCATCAAGGCCAGACATTATGTTTGCAGTATGTGCCTGTGCAAGGTTTCAGGTCACTCCCAAAGAATCACACTTGACTGCAGTGAAGAAGATTTTCAAATATCTTAAAGCATATCCTCATTTGGGATTATGGTATCCTAGAGAATCTCCTATGGAATTGGTTACTTACTCAGTTAGTGATTATGTTGGAGCTAGTTTGGATAGAAAATCTACAACAGGTGGATGCCAATTTCTTGGATGTTGATTGGTGTCATGGCAGTGCAAGAAACAAACAATGGTGGCAACTTCATCAACTAAGGCAGAGTATGTGGCTGCTGCAAGTTGCTGTGCTCAAGTTCTATGGCTTCAAAATCAACTTTTGAACTATGGGTACAATTTTATGAATACCATCATTTATATTGACAATAGTAGTACCATATGCATAATTAAGAATCCAGTTCAGCACACAAAGACTAAACATATTGAAATTAGACATCATTTTATAAGAGATTGTTATGAGAAAAGGCTAATTCAAGTTGTCAAAATCCATACTGATGATAACTATGCTGATTTATTAACAAAAGGACTTGATGTGGGAAGGTTTCAGTACTTGGTTACAGGTATTGGAATGCTTAATCCATAAAATTTTTGTGTCTAATGGTTTTTGGTGTTGATGGGAGGTTCTTGGTACTAAAATTGTTGTATATGTTTGTATAAGTTTGTATATGTTTTGCTTGTATTTTTGCTTGTCCACTAACTTTTATGCAGAGTTTAAAGCTACCAGTGGAAACTAAAATGCAAGCAGTGGTAATATTACTCTCACAGTGGAAAAAGTAAAACAGAGAAACTTCATTCCATTCAAACAAAAGAGGAAGTTTATTACATTCAAAAGAGAGTACTAACAACCACCATCAAAACACAAAGATAAAAACCTAAAACAACCTACACCCTACACAAGCTACTCCATTGGCTTCTTGCCCTTGCCCTGATAGTTGTGCTTGGCCTTCTGTGCACTCTTCCTTTTGTTCTCAAAGGTTGACTGCATCCTTGGACAAGCAAGACCAAGAACTTGTGGAGGAGGCCTTGGTAGTCTTGCAGGCTTCTCTGGTATGGAGATTTGCTTCATGTTGGAGAGAGCTGCTCCCAAAGCCTTAGTCAGAGCCCTTGGCAACTCCTTGGACAAGGAATAGGACTTATCATCATCTGATGAGCTGAAGTAGAACTCAAGAAAAGGTGCAGGCTTGGCAGTCTTCTTGATTGGATTCTTGGATGAAGAGCTTGTAGCACAGGGTGGAAAGTAACTTGCCCACCCTGATGCCTCTGAAGATGATTCAAATGATATCACAATCTCTGTGTCAGAGGAAGAATCAGAAGAGATGTATACAATATCTGGAAGATTGCTCATGATGTCCTTTTAGGGATTTTGTGAAAGTTAGAATGTGTTTTGATGAAGATTATGAAGAGTCGAGCCCCTTTATATAGGCAAAGTCAATTAAAAGGTCTTATTAAAGGAGATATTTACTCTTACCTATTTTGGTAGGTTAAGGAGTAAATAATAAATATAGATAATATCGGGTTGACTTTGGGAAGATATTTGTGAATAGTGGCTTGGTTTAATTAACTTTGGTTAAAGAACACTTTGGTTATGCATATCTTTTATTAAATACTAACATATGCAGGTACATAACCAATTTTTACTGGGATTTGATCATAAAAGGTGTGTAACTGAGACACACAACAAATGGTTATTGATTCACCATGTCTAACTCACATAAGAATCAACTAGTCCAGAGCAAACGACTACTGGTAAAGACTTAACAAATCCGTTTATGGTTGATAGTTTACCAAAAACTATATGGTCATCAACTCACCATATTCTTAGTAAATAAGAGTTGGCTAGTCCATAGCAAACGGCTCATGGTAAAGACATATCAAATCCGTTGATAGCTGGTAGTTTGCTAAAAACTATGAAGAAAGCAGTTCAATTTTTATATATTTATTTTACCACTGCTTTTGAAAATTTTGTGAAAAATTCCCACTGCTAGTTCACAGTTACCACTGTAAGTGTTATTTTTACCACTGCTGAACTAGCCGTTACAACTGTTGTGTCAGTAATAACTTTTTACTAGCCTTTGAGAGCAACCGCTTTCCATATTAATAGGGTAAAATTTTTAGAAAATTATCTACTTTCCTAATTGTATTTATTCTCTAAAGATAAATCTTTACCATAGATAATCTTTCTTGCGCATAACTCTCAAACCCTAGCAGTATATATACTTTTCTCTCAATTGGCGAGTTCATTATTCAATTCATACTAACACAACTTATTTTTCATCAAAAGATACTATGGCACAAATCACTTTTGCAGTTGAGCACAACCAAGTGGCTTATTTGGAAAAGTCAAACGACAAGAGTGGTCCTCTTTTTCATCAGATTGTGGACTTTCTAAACACTACTCATGTGAGGTATGCTTTACTTCTTAATCCCACAATCTATATCTCTCAAATCAAGCAGTTTTGGAACTCTGTTGAGTCCATCACCATTGAAGATGGAGATACACATGAAACTGTGGATGCTCTTCGAGCCACAGTGGATGGGGTAACTATTGATGTTACTGAGTCATCCTTGAGGAGAATTCTCAAATTGAATGATCTCAATGGTATCATCACATTACCCAATTAAGATATTCTTAAACATCTATCAACAATGGGGTATGACACATCTGACAAAAAGCTTGCTTTCAAAAAGAGTGGTTTTTGTCCCCATTGGAGATTTTTAATACATACTCTTTTGCATTGCCTAAGTCCAAAAAAAACATCTCACGAACAATTTAGTTCGACAATGGCTTACCCTTTGGTTTGTCTAGCCACAGATAGGATTTTTAATTGGTCTAAATATATTTTTAACAGTATGAAAGGCAATGTAAAGAGTTCAACAAAATTTTTGATGTATCCAAGGTTTGTGCAAGCAGTGTTAAATGAATTTCCACTGCAACCCCATAAAAGAGTTTACAAAATCCGTTGCCTTAAGCCCAAAGTTTTTCAAAACATGGATAAGGTTGGTAATGGGGTTGTTAAACCACTTTTTCCTGAGATGCTTGCAAAGATTGCACAGGTACAGGGTGAAGGTGCAGCAATACCAGTTGTACCCCAAAACACACCCACAATCACTGTTCCAACTATTAACTACACTCCACCAGTTACTCACACTTATGAGAGGAGGCAAAAACAGCCAACTCCTCTCATCACAACACAGCATGTCCCTGATCCTTTTGGTTTAGGAACAAGCAGTGGTGGTTCCAGGCTTCAACCTAGTCCAACTAGGATGGAAACTGAACCTTTGCCCTATGATTCACCTCTCCTAACAGGTAACACAGTTGGAAGTGTTGAGGGCAGTGAGCAACCTATGGAATTGATGGAACTATGTACCAAATTAACAAAGCAGGTTGAATCTCTGGAGAAAGACTTGGCACAAGTAAAGGAGCAACATGCCAAGGATATTACAAAGCTGCAAGAAGAGATTCAGACTTTGAAGAAAGAGTTGCAGGGGTTGAAATAGACTAGGAGAACTGCAAAGATGGTGATTTCATCTCCATCCTCACCTCATGATGGTGACTCAGAGGATTCCAGTGAAGATTTGGGAAATTTTCCCAAACAGGGGAGGAAAACAGATGTTGAGACCAAGGGGAAGAGAATTGATTTTGGAGATGAAGGTGATTCAGATGCATATTTTGATTTTGGAATTACAAATTTGGCATTTGATGAGCCAATAGGTGAAGACAAAGGTACAGAGGAAGGTGATACTCAAGAAGAGATTCGTCCAACTGATGCTGAAAAGATTTCCACTGCAGATCCTATTTCCACTGCAGAGCAAATAGTTTCCACTGCTGGACCAAATATTACTACTAGCCAATTCAGAGACTGGTTAGACATAAACGGATTTGTTTGGTTAGACATGGTTTATCTGTCAAAACCCAAAAGCACGCCGGTTTTTCTCTTAAAACTGTCGCACTTATGAAAAATTTCAAACAAAATAGCTAATAAACCTCAATGCCGCCGTACTTTTCTTAAAGTGCGCCGTATTTTTTGGCAAAATAGTAAACAAAATAATTAAATCTTCTTTGTTATGACTAAACAAATGCGTATCTTAACTTATATGTGTTATATGAGATTATTGGAGTGCAAATGTGTGCTTATTACTTATATAACTAACCTATTAATGTTTCATTTGATGTTTTTTTTTGCATATTTTAACCTTTTTAGCCACGGATCAAAACAATAGGCTAAGAAAGATGTTAGCTAAGGAGAATAACAACCACTGTTGTTGGATTGATGAATCATCGAATAGTGAAAGTGGATGGAATGGATTGTGATACAGCTGATAGTGAAAAAAAAAAGCGAGATTGAAGCTTTTACTTTCTTCAAGATGGAAAGTGAGGATAGTACTTTGGGAAAGTACATTACACCATGTTATGTGGAAGGGGTCTATGCCTACGATGGAATAACTGATCTCAACCTTGACAAAAAAATTATTTCTCAATAATGAGTTATTCAATTAAACTTACAGTTTAAGGTGTTGAAAAATGGAGATAAGACAATAGATAAGAAGTTGTTCGTGAACTTAGCAGGAGAGACGGAGGATGATTCCATTGAACATTCAACTCAGAATTTTGCTTTAGAATTTTTTGTTAATCCTAAAGAGGATGATGTTAAACCATGTGTAATCCTAGGGAGGCCATTCTTTAACTTGAGCAAAACTATTGTTGATCTACAGCTAGGAGTAATCACTCTTTAGCTAGAATTAACCACATTTGGTCCAGAAGACAAAAAACAAGATGCCTTGTTGCCTAATCGCTCTTTGGCTATAATTAATCACATATGATTTCTCATGCAAGTTTCAACAACGAGAATAAAAGATAAACGAAGACGAAAAAACATAAAAAAAGGTGAAAAGAAAATGAAAAAAAAACTTCGAAAGTAAATATCAAAGTGCATATATATAGAAAGATGGTTAAATGCTCATCGTAATGGTATATTTTTTTTCGCTTAACGATTAACGGTTTAAAAGAGATATTAATATTTGAAAAAAAGAAAGATAAAAATGGGTTTTTGATAAGAATTTATTTGTTACAATTTTAAGCGGTCATTTAAGCCTTAAATCGTAATTATATGCTCAAATATTGCCTAAAATCGTTTCTTTTCTCATTTTAGTTATTTGGGACGTGAATTTTGGAAAATGGAGCATTTTGCACGTTTTTTGGCCTAAAAAGTGAAGAAAATGACAAAGTGAAGAAAACATGTCAGGAAAGTACAACTGACGGTGTCAGGCATTACTAGCTGACGCCGTCACTTGAAGATCATGAAGATGGAAAATTCATAACGTGACACTCCAGAGAACTTTTGGAGAATTTACACCTGACTGCGTCAGGTGCAATTGGAAGTAGGACGTCTGGTTCTAAATTAACAAGAGACGTCCCTAAAGACGGCGTTAGGATTTATAACCTGACGCTGTCACCTATGTAAATCTATATATAGTTTTGGATTTTTCATTAATTAGTGTGAAACTTTGGAGACATAAACCCTAGTCCGAATTTTATAGTTTTTTTTTTAGGGTTTTCAAATCCTCTTTTCTTCCATGTTCAATTGAAGATAAGTTTTCCTTTAATCATTCAATATGTCTATGTGTTGTTTGATTAATTGTTTATATTTTCTTTACATTAATATGCTAGCTTAGGTTATTTTTGCTTAGATCTAATGAAACCTAGTTATTGATTGTTGGTGAGTTGTTTATTGTTTAGTTGATTGACTCGCGTTAGGCTTAAGAAAACTGGCTAACCTCCTTTGTGTAACAAGCTTGAACGTCTTAAGAAACGTAATCGGATGTGCACTACGGTTTTATTCGTTGTATTTAATGCATGAGTAGATGTTAATGATTATATGATAGGATACTAAACGTGTCGTCATAAGAAGAAATAGATATTCATAGAGTTGGGGAAGGACGTGCACGCCCCCACGACTGGTATTAAGGAATACAACGCTTCAACTAAGCAATTGTGACATTCAATAAATCAACAAGAGATAACTAGGGAGTAATTATATCTAATTAAACACGTTTGTCTCATATAAGAAGTCTACCACTTTATTTTATTGTTATTTTACTTTACTGTTTTTAGTTTCATTAAAAGCTTTGGGTTAGTTGATTAGCAACTAATTCCGCCCACTCTTTCAATACCGAGATTTTACTTGCTTTCATAAAATATAAAATACCAAAAAGAATCATCCCTCACCTTTAGACCTAGTTAACTTACACTTCAAATCCTAACCACACTATTCCCCTAGAGAACGATCAATCCCCCGGACATACCTATACTACACTACAACGATCAGGTACACTGCCTGGAGGATTGCAAGCTTTTCAAGATCCTTTGAGAAGTAAAACCTTTTGTTAGGCCGCAATCCTCGCATCAGTTTTTAAAATGTTGTGTTAAATCTCATCCATTGAATGAAATAGAGATATAGGGTGAGGATTGATTCGTTAGTATATTAATAAAGTTTGGTATGTAAATAATATTAAATCTTGTATAAGTTTTTGATACCAAGAATATATAGTGGTTTTTATGTAGCGTTTAGGCTGATGGGTGAGCCACTCATCGTCACCTCAGCTTTCTCTCTCCTCTCACTTTCAATCACTCTCACTCACCATACATCCGTTTTGGTCACCACACCTTACCTTTTATTAAAATACCCACTATATACAAAATATACCCCAATAAATATTTCACACACACTCATAAAACAAATAAGGGTGCGTTTAGTAGGGGTGAATCAGAATGAGGGAATCATAGTGGGTATGTTACAAGTGTTGGTTAAAATGTAAATCTTTCAAATATAGGATTGAAAGATATATATTTTTCATACTCCATACCACTCAAAGAGATAAGGAATGGAACTTTCATTCATGAGAGACCCACTTTATATCTAAAGTCATACCCATTGTGATTGATTGCAACATACCAAACGCACCCTAAAAAAATTACTTTCTCCTTTGAGTCCCACGTTTGTCAGCCATCCACTTTGGCGAGTAACTCACCATACTTGCACAAAATGGGCATGAGCTTGGTTTGCTGTTTTGGAAGTCACGATCGTGACTTGGTCAATCACGCTCCCACTCACCTCCACTCCCTCTAGTCTTAGATATATAATTGGCATTTATTTTTAATAAATTGCTAACTAATGGGCGTTTTGTTTGTTAACTAGAATCACTATGGTTATGAAAATTATTATAGGTTTGTAAATCAATCATACTTGGTGGGTATATGATTTGCCTGTTTGTATGAGTTTGATACCTATATCTCAAAATAAAACCCATTTACCAAACAATTTATTGAGAATGAAATCCATTCATTTATTTTTATAGACGAGCACATTAAACCCTTCTTATCATGGGGCTTGTGGTCTAGTGGTAAAGGCTTAAGTAGTTAAGCGAGCCTAAGTGAGAGTAGCACCGGTTTGGGTGACCGACCGGGAAGGCCTCACTTGGAAACCACAAGCTCTAATGATATCAAGCGAATCAGGAATAGGAGTGGGGTTATCCACAAAGGAGAGGCTCGCGGTTGGTATATCTGCCCGAGGATACGACACTAACTCGAGCCAACAACTAACAACTCATCTAACAATTAACCCCGCCGTTAAAAAAAAAAAACATTAAACCCTTCTCATACATTAAAGTTTAATTATTTTCTACATTTTTATTTTATTAACAATAAATGAGTCAATCTTTTTGATAGTTTATTTCATTAATATTCTTTAGATTTCTTTATTCCTTTTTGTTACTCCGTACTATTTAAATAGAACCAAAAAAATGGCAGAGACAGAAAATCCTCCATCCCCAAAAGGGCAAAACCGTAAATCACTATAAAAGCAAGGTTAACACAAAACACCAGCAGGTTTTCTTTTCCCTTCATCTATTCATCACATAATAAACAAAAAACAAAAACAAAAACAAAAACCGGTGCCTTGTTATATAATCCAAACACAAATACAAAAACTCAAAAACCCAACCCACCCCTTCTTATGGCTGTAGACAACACACCTTCCTCTACAGCCAAATCAGACCACCACCACCACCACGCGCCGCCGCCTGACGCGTGGGGCACGTCGGAGGAGCTTCTTTTAGCCTCCGCCGTCAACCGTTACGGAACCAAAAACTGGGACTTGATTGCCTCAGAGATTAAAATAAGGACTGCTTCTTCTAATCAGATCTATTTCACTCCTGTCCATTGTCAACAAAAATATAAAGAACTTAAACGACGTTTTAACGACGATAACGATGATGACGTCACTGATGACGTCATCAGTATTCCTTGGCTTGATGATTTGAAAAAAGAACGTATTGTTTGGTTACAGAATCATCTCCAGAACCTCGATCCTCGCATCTCGTAATAAAATTAATTAATCATTTAAATTAATAAAACCTAGATCTGGAGTTAAAATATGTTTAAATAAACGATTGATTAATTTTATTTCAGGTCGTTGCAACTGACGGTGAAGAAACTAAAAGAAGAAAGAGAGAAACCGGCTGAGAAAGCTGAACCGGTGGCGGTTGTGTCTTCAGGAACCGGAGAAGACGAATCGGACCGGTCAGTGAACGGATCTAACGGGAACGTGGAAACGAATGAACCGGAGAAAAGTCCGGTTCGAACCGGGGAGGAAAAACCGGTTGGGAGTGAACCGGTGAAGAGTGAACCGGGTGGGAATGAAAGTGAGGAGGGGGATGAAGATGATGATGAAGAAGGGGGTAAGAATTCAGATGTGCAAAGTTCGGTGAGGAGGGATAGGGTGAGACGCGGGTCCACTGTAGTAGCTATGAAAGGTGTGGCAGATGAAGATCAATCGACGGATAGTATTCCAGTTAGGTCTTTACCGTTGGTTGATTTTTTACACAAGGTCAATAAAGTGGCTTCCACTGTTTTTGATCGACGGCTTGATCGACAGGTAAAAAATATAGTATATATTTTTTTACTGTCTTGTTTTTGTGTGAGGTGAAATTTGAATAAGTGAAAGGGGTGAGGCCAGGTTGGACAGAAAGTAATTTAAAGATAGATATTTGCGTTTTTAAATATTTTTTTTACTAAAATATCATATTATGAGACTCCGTATTCCGTATAGTAACAAATAAATAACGTCGAAGTAAAAGAAAAATATGGAATTTATTCAATAAAAATTAGGTTTCCTTTTTAAGATTTTGAATATTCTAATCTAAGCATACTTCTATGTTTTTGCATGACTCTATTATGCTACTAGAAAAAGAAATAAAATTTGCGTGTCTATTGCGTAGAAACCACGTACTTCCACAAATATGAAGTATGAATAGCTTAGTAATATCTCGTAGAAAAAATTAATTTAAGTTAAAAAAACGTAATTGAAAGTCGGTCAAATGGTAACTACTTAATTAGCTACAGTAAGTCCTTTTGATATGAAGTTATAAAATTTTGTGGTTCCATGTATTATTTGCTAAATTTCAAACAAAAAAGAAGACTTCTTGCATGGGAACAATAGTCAAAACTCAAAATAGGTAACATCCATATAACAGAACTTGGTTGTTTTTTTTTTGTTTTTTTTGTTTTTTGTTTTTGTTTTTGTTTTTGTTTTTTATTATTATTATTATTATTATTTTTTTTAATATAAATATATATTTTTGTTATATATAAATGTTTGATTTGATATTTTGGATTGGAGTTATATAGTGGTGGGGTAAGGTTGGTGGACGGGTGGCTCTATGACCTTCCCAAAATTTTTGCAAACAAACATTTATTTTCTATTTTTTTTAAATACTTTATATTTTTCTATATCTTGTTGATTATATATATCACAAAACCTGACTGAAATTATTCAAAATATATTTGCTAATGAATTAATCACCTACCATACACTATTTTCACGTACCAAAATAATGAATTCATATTCGGCATATAGGTGCATTTTTTTTCTTTGTAAAAAGCGTGGAACAATGGAATATCTAGCGATATGACATGCGAACTTTTTTTTTTTTTTTTTTTTTTTTTTTTATTTTTAAATGATGTCATATTTTACCACCATCCAAAGCTGTGTTATCCCTCTTATATATTTATAACACGTTTTTGACCAATCAAAGAAAAGATACTTATCTACGAAAACACATGTCTTTAATACATAAGGAGAGATTATTAACGAACCATTTTATTATTATTATTATTATTATTATTATTATTATTATTATTATTATTATTATTATTATTATTATTATCTTTTTTTTAATATCGAATTTCACATAATATATATGACTTAATACTAATTTGGAATTTTAAACATAAACCAACTGTATTAAAATTGATTTAATTATTTATATATAAATTATAATAAGTTTCCTCGCTTTTTGCGATGCTAAATCACATATTCATGACTTTTCAAGCATATAAACACATTGTATATCGACTTCTAGATTCGAGCAGTTTATTTGTGAAGCCTCTATAATCACATGTGATAAAGATCACGTGAGGTAAGAATTACATGTGAATTTATGTGTTTTGTCCAACTTTGATGAATTAAATGCTCTAATTTACAATTACAAATAATGTGTTATACAAGGTTAAACAATGAAACTTTTAGAAATTTGTAGAAAGAGTTTTGTTTATTTGACTAAAGCTTTTAATGCTTAAAAATAAAAACTAGTGTTCAATCATGTGATTTATTAAACAAGGTTCGACGGCAAAAAAGTAAACAAAAAAGAAAAAGAAAAGAAAAAGTGAAAAAAAAAAAATGTTTGTCAAAAGTATATCAAAGTGCCCGTCTATGAAAAAATAATTAAGTGCTCGTCGAGATAATGTAATCTTTTTTTTCTTAACTATAACGATTTAAGAGATGTTAACTTTAAAAAAAATAGGAAAAGTGATTTTTTTATTAATAAAAAAATGAATGACTATAATTAATCACTTAATATGTGAGTAACTTATTGATATGTAAATAAACTTAATAATATATTTTTATTTAAAAAAAAAAAGTATTAGCAGGTCAAATATATGCGAGTAGTAATTATGTCTCTGAAGTTGGAAGACGTTGGCACGTCACAAAATCAAATTTCATTTTTGTAATCATGAAATTAGGTAATTTATGGTTATTTGGACATTAAAATTACTTGGCACGTCATAAATGTACAATAATAATAAAAAATGGTACCACAACAGATAACAAGGCCTATAATGTGCAAAGTAGTTTATTGTTATCTTATTTATAAGTGGTCCTTTAGTTATAAGTGAATAGCAAAAGTGGTCCTTTAGTTATAAGTGAATAACAAAATTGGCTCTTCAGCTTGTTCTTGATATGCAATTGGTCATGTTATCAATATCTATATGTAATCATGCGATTTTTGTAATTGTTTTTATAATTATTGAATGAATAGTGTCATGAACAGTTATCAGGTTATTGACATATGATTTTAATATCACATAACTTTCATCATAGGATCTATGTATATTTTTTTACTTTTAAAGGTGTTGTATTTTCCATAAATGGTTTCTTGATTGTGTTCATTGATTTTGTTTTCTTAGGAAAAGGTGAGGTACAAGAACTTGATTAGGCAACACATTGATTACGAGATACTACAAACAAGACTTAAAGAAGGCTGGTATTCAGATGGCAATGACAAGTTCTTTCGAGATCTTCTCCTTCTCGTTAGCAACACTCGTATATTCTTCCCAAAAGAATCCCCGGAATCCGCTGCTGCAGTTGAGCTTAGACAGCTTATTCTTAAAGAGATGATGTCCAAGAGAAAACCAAAAACTGATTCAAAATCAGAAAAACAAACATCATTGAAATCCTTGAATTTGCCTCCGAAACGAGCCTCAGAGCCAGCAGATTCATTGCTTCTCAAACCCAAGTTAGCCGGGCCGATAGTTGTGTGTCGAAAACGAAGCTCAATAACAGCTAAAGCAGCAGGATCTTCTTCTGGGGCTGATAGGAGAAAAGAGCCAACAGATTTAAAGAATCCCGACAAGTTGCTCGAGGAAACACCAAAGCGATCACGAGATTCATTTCCTATGATTACAAAGAAGAAGGGGAAGAACATTGAAAAGAGTCAAGAAAAAACACCTACTAATGAGACTACTTCAGACACGAAAACCGACAAGAAGAAGAAGCTAACTGAAGCAGAAGAAAAGAAGCAAAGTGCAGCCAAGTTCTTGAACCGGATGAAACGTTCCAACAACGAGTCATTGCTTGACTCACTAAAAAGCACGTCAGGGGATCGTGGTGGTAACTCTGAGAGCAACAGTAAGGGTGGAGGAGAGCAGAAAAGAGGCGGTGGTAGTGGCAACAAGGCTAGTAATAGTGAAGGGAAGAAAGAACATGCATCTAAGAAAAGCTCGGGTGGACGCCAAGGTAAAGAACAAGGCAGTCCTGCGAAAAGAAGTGTCGGCCGACCACCAAAGAGAGGTGCTGCACCATCTCCAATGTCGGCGGTTTTGGGTAAACGGAATCGTGAATCGACAGATTCTGAGACATTGGTGACGAAACAAACTAAGAAAAGATCAAAGAGGTGATGTTTGTTGTAGTGATGTTAGTATATGTTTTCTTTGTTTCAGTTATGATTTGGAACTTAGTCTAACCCAGTTTGGTTTTATTTGTTTTGTCGAATGTTGCTTGTTTTGGTAGATGATACTTAAGAAACTTAGCAACTTTTGCTTCTAAATTTGTACCCTTTTTGGGTAACTAATCAATGACTTTGATAAATGATAAAACTTATCATTTTGAGTTATCTTTATTGGTCTACAAAGTACAAACGTCTTTGGACTCTTCGTTGTGTCTTTGTGTCACGATTTGTTTATAAAGAAATAGTTGTAGTTTACATAATTACGTTTTGAAATAAACAATATTTGTTGTATTAGGTTAGGTTAACATAACATATTTAAATGCCTTTTTCTCTATTTTCTTGTTGGGAAAAAAGACGCATGACATGCACATACATATGAGTTTAATCTTCACATAGTTTTATTACATTGTTACCAAAGAAAAATAGACTTCAATTATGTTAAGCCACTAAAATTTATGGTTTCCGTAGAAATATATTCTTGTCGTAATAATCAACACCATCCTGTACAGTATGATGAATTATCGCTATGAGAAATGATTCGGAGACTTAAAGATAGACTTGCGAGGCAAGATCCTGTTGGTTGCAGCGAACTAATTTTCTCACAAATTAATAAAACACCACCGTGCGGAAAATATCATGTTATATCATAGTTTCTCTTATGTGTTTGATCTTATCTTGTTATATGATCTACCATATCTTTTTTACAAGTAGGAATTATGTCACGAGGGTTTAAGTCCCGTTGGAGACATGTGAGATAGATGATGTAGTAAAAATTTACCGTTCTAAAACAAACTTATCGTAATATGTATAGATGTATACACATTTAATGAATATACAAAAACATAACTTAAGAATTCTAAGAGCATGATATATCATTATCGTTGTTCATAAAAAACTTTTATTTATATATTGTTGAATCCACATCATGTTGGAATTGCTATTGCTGGCCATGACCCACCCCTACCCATTTTAGATTATTTGATATGCACGGTCTTTGTTTCCTTCAACTTAAAAATCAATAATATTGCATTACCGAAATCACTCTTATTATCACTTTTACGTTTTAAGTTTTGCATCATTTGATTTTTAATTAAAAATTTACTATTTATTTAAGAAAGAATCACTTATGCCTTTTAAGTTTTGCATCACTTGAGCTTTTTATAAAAATTTACGTAGTACTATTCATTTCAAAATTTCACTTTGCCCTCTAAGTTTTGCATCAATTGAGTTATATAAGTAGTAATTATTTAACTACAAAATATTTATTTGGGACCTTGATTAGATTAGCTTATTTTATTGGAGTATTGAGTTATATGAATATGAAAAAGTTTATATCTCATGTTCTCAGCTTATTATGACTCTTTGCTAAAAAAGAAAAAGCTTATTATGACTTCATCGATTTAAGTTAATTTACTCAAATAAACCATAAACTCAAGTTTTTGATAAATCTTATAAGTTTTCATATAGTTAAATTAATACATACATAATAAACTAGTTCGAACATTGTTTTAATCCTGTCATTACTACCCTAAAAGTGGTTATTTCATTAGAGGAACAATTTGTGGTTATTTCATTAGAGGAACAATTTGAGTGTTTCAAAATTACAATAAAGCCGTGCAAATAACCCAAAAGCGGCTCACACAAACGTGAAACTGGTTTTCAAAACATGGACGACTTTGATTGCATATCCTGATTCATGAACCATCTTTAGCAATAATGCTTATACGCAACAAAAAAAGTTCTAACAATGACTAGAATTACATGCATGTAAAAATCATGCAACATAGCAACTTACTTGATACATTTCCATGCAACTTTTGTTGCAATTAATCATTTAACATGTGGGTTAAAATGTCATAGCCATCAGCCCAATAGATAATGGTCATGTAGAGCCCACGATCGGCCCAAACTCAACATTCGAGGCCCAAATTCAAGGTTTACAAGTTTTTTTTTTGTTTTTTTTTTATTATTATTATTATTATTATTATTATTATTATTATTATTATTATTATTTTATTTTATTTTATTTTATTTTTTTATTTTTATGCAAGTTATGTGAAAACAGATGTTCAGTTTTCATACTATATTTTAGGTTAAGAATGTGAGTTATCTAGAGAGGATGCACTATATGAATATATTTCTGAAAACATCACTTTCACCAACGCAAAAAATCCTTTTCATGTCACTCATAACAATTATGTAATCACACAACGGGGACTTTCCTGTAAGCAGTTGTTCTACTCTCGAGTAGAGGTATGATTGTTATTCGTCTATGTCTTATCTCTCTAGTATCCCGCTTCATATGAGCTTGAGTATTGTTATTTTTTCCTATGACACATGACACACTTGGGCATCTGCATTTTATTTATAAATGGCAGACGTGGTGTGTTTATAAAGAAGCAAATACAATTTATTTATCAATATTATACAATAAAAATTCTACATGACATACAACGGATGGGATCAAATATAGAAGTTCTTGATTAATCAATATAATTAAAAACAAGTCATATGCTCCGTAGTTTGTTTAATGTCAACATCATGTAAAAAGTGTTACTAAGAAGATGCTTAATATTTTTTTACTCAAATACAATGAAAAAAAATTTCAAAAATATCACCTACATCATCATCAGACAATCTTTAGTACGAGTAGTTGAAAACCATGCGTGAATGAAATATGGTCTTAACATCATATAAATTGAGAAGTTGGAAATTGCAATATAAGGAACTTAACTTCTGCTCTTAGAATTTCTTTGAGCAAGTAAGTAAATTTGGATATCCGAAGTTTGAGATAATAATTTTATATTAGACATAACATTCTATCTAACTTTTTTTGAATTCGGATATCCAAAATTTCAGATAACAGTTTCATATATCCGAATATCCTGATATCTATAATTTCTGAAAAACTTTTATATGAGTTCCAAAACTGTCCTTTTATAAAACCTAACTTTTTAATAAATTATGATCAAGTTTTCGGATATCTGAATACTGTATATTTTTTGAACTCTCATAACCTAAATCAAGAAATTATAGAAAGTTTCAGCTTTGTTGCTCCCCCTAGTTATATACTCGGAAGCATCAAAATAGATAAAGAACTGACCTTATTTTGAGTTTATTATATTTTTTATGCACTAAATATGTTAGAAAAAATTCGGTTCAGTAATCCATTCGTAAGTTTTTGTGATGGTTTATCTGTATAAACTAAAGTTGGAAACCATTCTATTTACACTTTTATTTTTTTGGGGTTATATAATGAACTTCGGCTCCCCTTAACTATAAATTTTGTCTCCGCCCCTGCCATCAATGCAGATTCCCATTGTCAGTCGCTGATAAGAGATCCGTAACAGGTGTGCCTGATTTAGGCCTAAATGGGTCATGTTACTGGCTCATCCTAAGTATTATCTTCGGTGCGTTGATTTGCATTCTGGGTATCATTGTGTTGGCTCGTTGCGTTAACAGACGAATGAAGAAGAAAAAGATTGATCAGGTGATTCCAAGGTTCAAATATGATTCTAGCAAGGAAGATAAAGGCTACGGGCGGAACTACGGATCGATATGTTTGACTGAAGAATGTCAGATTTGTTTAAGTGATTATGTTGATGGAGATGAGATATGTGTGTTTCCGCAGTGTGGACATGGATTTCACGTCGGATGCATTGATAAATGGCTGAGTTTACACTCATCGTGTCCGTCTTGTAGATGTGAGATCCAGCTGACCACGGTATGATATGCTAATATATATGCAATGAGTTCCTGATTTCGAGTTGAAGATATATTTAGGTAGACACTAGAGAGCATTGTATTTGCTCTACTGTGATATATAATTTCAGATTATATATGTAAAAAAATTATATATTCAATGATATACATGGAGCTTAATATTTTGTTATATTATCCTCGTGTTCTAATTCGTATCTTGTTTTAAATTATTAGTATTTCTTGTCGTTTCATCTCTTATTGACCATATATTGCCACTAGTCTATTCGAGTACGTACTCGATATTACTCAGACTAATAGGATATTGATTTAGAAACATTATTAAATGAAGCTTACCATTGAAGAGTAATAACAATAGTGTACTAACATAGAGTTTCTTTCTTTGATGTCTATCTAAACTATGTTTTTCTCTAATTCTATCGATTTCTTGTTGTAAAATTTATTCCAATATATCTAGTACGCAATTCAGTTAACAAGTAGATGGCACCCGTTGCATTGCAGCGGGTATTTTTTTTGATCGTTTGCTGGTTTCAAGTAATTTTTTTATACTTATATATATATATATATATATATATATATATATATATATATATATATATATATATATATATATATATATATATATATATATATATATATATATATATATATATATATTTTTTTTTTTTATTTATATTATTATT
>LBNU01009862.1:24624-40549 GCA_014162995.1 Artemisia annua | reverse complement strand
ACGATTTTAAAGCTTTGATTTTTTCAAAAAAGATTGAAACTTTCTTGTTGAGAAAGGTTTATAACACTAGTTTGTAAGCAAAAAAGTGTTAAAAACACAAAAAGAACAAGAAATTTGCAAACTTTTTAGAGAAAAACGTGAATATAAGTCTTTAAAACACGTAAAACACAAACTCAAACCCTCCTAAATCATTGTTAGGCTCTGATACCACTTGTTATACCGTAAATATCACAACTTTATCAATCTAAATCACGTATAATATGTAGAAAAGAGATGAGAAAGATGGTGACTTGAGAAGTATAATATGAGGCGTATGGAATAGAACTTATATTAAAGAAAACACACACATTACACACACAAGCACACACCTCAAATGAGAGTTTGAGGTGTATATATAGTACAATTCGTGGATGCCCTAAAGGCTTTGATGGGCTTGGGCTTGGGCTTGGACTTGGTTTTATACTTAAGTCTTAACTTAAAACATATTAGCTTAACTAGTCCAAGGCCCGATGACTAATTCTACCTACACGACACACTATATTACATATGAGACCGACCATCACTTTTTCTATAAAATTTAAATGCTAACACCTAGACATGTCAACACTCACTCAAAATAGGACTTGCCTCTTCACAAAGGCAAGTGAAACAATTAATTGGTTGTGGCACAAAAGATTGTCCCATCTTAACTTCAAACACATAAACATCCTTGCCAAACAGAACAAAGTTCTTGGCTTGCCCTCCCTGGTGTTTTCCAAAGACAAAGCTTGCTCAGCATGTGAGAAAGGAAAACACCACAGGGCCTCATTCAAAACCAAACAAAATTTCTCCATCAAAAGCTGCCTACACCTTTTTCACATGGATCTCTTTGGACCTGTCAGTCCAATGTCAATTCACAATGAGAAGTATACCCTGGTCATAGTGGCTGAATACTCAAGATACACTTGGGTTTACTTCCTGACCGAAAAGAGTTAGGTAGCTAAGACTATCATGTTCTTTGTCAGGAACATAGAAAATAAAAATGACATTAAAGTCAAGCAAATCAGGACTGACAATGGGACTAAATTCATAAATCAGGTCCTTGAGTGTTTCTGTGATGAGAAAGAAATCTCTCAAAACTTCTCTTCTCCTTATACCCCTGAACAAAATGGAGTAGCTGAAAGGAAGAATAGAACACTTATTGAGGCAGCTAGAACAATGCTGAATGGCTCAGTCCTCTCAAAACACTTTTGGACTGAGGCTATCAAAACAGCTTGCTTCACTCAAAATAGGTCTATCATTGTCAAAAGACATAACAAAACACCATATGAAGTATTCAAGGGAAGAATCCCTAACATCAGCTACTTTCATGTGTTTGGGTGTCCTATGTTTATCCATAATCACAAGGATCACTTAGGCAAATTTGATGCCAAGGCTGATGATGGATATTTCTTGGGTTACTCACTTGTCTCCAAAGCCTTCAAGGTGTTTAACACAAGGAGACAACAAACTTAGGAAACCTATCACATTACCTTACATTACCTTTGATGAGAACACTGAAGCCATCAAGTTCTCAAACACCTCAGTGGAAGAGATTGGGATAGACGATTCTTCTAGATACCCTCCTGATGAATATCTCTCTGAAAACAATCCTTTCACACAATATCAAGCTGTTGCTGACTTCTCATACTACATCATCCCTCACAACCTTCCTTAACCAACCATCAGTGAGTTTATTAAAGCTCAACAGGTCCAGAATGAGATAACGCACACTGAACCAACTATTCAGGAACCTGTTGAAAACAACATTCAAACTGAACTCACTGAGAACCCAAATATTGAGGAACCTCAAGCTTCAACCCTTGAACCCACTCCACCTCCAAATCAGGAATCAACAAGTTCAAACTCCTATCCCAGGCCTCCGGAAAAGAGGTCAAGACATCAACATATTGAGCTTGTAAACATCATTAGAGAACCAGCTGAGGGAATGCTCACTAGAGGCATGGATGCCAAACTTACAGCTGCCTCAGCCAATGAATGCCTATTTGTTGACTTCTTATCCACTATTAAACCTAAAAATGTCAAAGAAGCATGTATGATGAACTTTGTTAGGTCATATACAATCGTGTATATGTGATTTGATACAACAAAACTACATGTGCTTCAATGAAGATAATTGAAGGACTAAATATGCATAATGAAGATTCTACAAGCTGGTGGAGTATATGCAAAATACTTATCTTTATTAGAAGATTCAAGAAGATATTGTTTTACTTGTAGGATAAGTTTGTAACCCTAGCATCTCTATTATATAAAGAGATGATAGGCACGTATGTTTGGAGTAGAAAAATATCGACACATACAAATATACACGTTCCACATATTATTAGTTAGTTCATAGCTTCAAGGTTGTAAAACCCTATCACTATTAAGAGTGATCGTATTAATAATATTGAGGCTTGGTTTGATATTATTATTGTGTTCTGCTATTCTTATTGTTTGTGTTCTTCTTAGCCTTACTGAGTAGATTCCGCATACTCATTAAAGTTACAGGTAGAATTCCACTTAGTAGCTTAGGATTTATCCGAAGTTGCTAAACCCTTTATAAGTTAAAGGTTAAAGATCCATACTACAACAACCGTCTACGAATTGGGATCTACACGTGGTATCAGTCGCCAGGGGGAAATTCTACATAAGAAGAACGATTACTGATCCAGTGAAGTTTGCAGTGATGGCCACTTTTTACACATCATCCAGTGATCCAACCAAGAAGGTAAAATTCTGTGTTAACTGTCATACTTCTTATCAAACCTTGCTTAAAGATCTTGAACTTGAAAAAGAGAATCATAGAACAACTAGGGCTGAGAAACTAGGGTATATATTTACTCTAGAAGAAGTAGAAGCTAAAGTTCTTGTTTATAAAGAGAATGAAGAAGCTTGGACAGATAAGTACAACCAACTAGAGTATCATTTAAAATTAAGTGATTGGAAGTTAGGTTGTCAGATATCAGAGGTTGAAAAGCTCACCAAGGAAAGGGATGATCTTTTACAAAAACTTGCTAGTTTGAATGAATCTACTCAATCTTGTGAATCTATGAAAAGTGAATGTTTAGGTGAGAAGAATGATACACTAGAATCACCTACACAAACTGATAAGATTGATAAGGTCATCATTGAAGATTGGGTTGAACGTGATGATAAAGTCGTTCCTGAAGGTTTTTCAAAGGTTACAAAGAAAAAGAATTTGAAGTCTGTGAAGTTTGCTGAACCTTTAGAAACCAAACCTGTTAAAAGTCACAAAAAGTCTGATAAAAACCCTAGGAAAAACAACCATAGTCCTAGAGGTAATCAAAGAAACTGGAATGGTATGACAACTCAAAAACTAGGGAAGAATTTTGAGTTTCAAAATAAAGCTTGCTATGTTTGTGGAAGTTTTGATCATCTGCAGTATACATGTAAACACAAGAAACCAGTTAGTGATCAAAAGCAGGTATGGAACAACTCAAGGAGGATTAACCATAGGAATTTTTCTTGTGATTCTAAATATCCTCAACAAAGAAGGTCTTTTAACCCATCAGCAGTACTTACTAAACAAGGATTAAAACAACTTGCTAAGCCTAAAGTGACAAGATCAGTACTTTCTCAAAGTACTAATAGGTTATCTCAAAGTACTGCTCGGCCAAAAGAAAGAACTACTAGGCTGAAATCCGAGTTTAATGTTATTAAGGCTTCAGCTAGATGGGTTTGGAAACCTAAACAAGAAGAATTCGATGTTTCTGAAAAGAAGAATCCATCAAAGACCTTAACACGATATGATTATGTTGATGCTTATGGAAGATTCAAGTCTATTCTGGCTTGGGACTTCAAAAAGCATTAATTCTTAATGTGTTGTGTGCATAGCAATTCATAGAAAGTGGGTGATTGAGAATTGCTATGGTGTATGGTGTCGTGTTTATGAAGAAAAGAGAAGTAGCCAGGTTGCTCGTGATATCTAGGATGTTACAAGATTACTGTCGAAGAAAAAGTTTATTTAACGAAGAAAGTACGATTGGTTTTATATGTGGTCGCTGTTCTAAGTGGTTCGACTTTAATTTGTCGAATGGTGACTGCATCTCATTGGTCCACAAAAAGATCGTGGGTTATTAATTCACTTCATCAAGGTTACTAAATATGGCACTACTGTTCATTGGATAAGAAGTATTATAGTAATATTTATTGAGTGATCAGTTGTGGGGTAAGATTCAATGTCGTGGCAAGATTGATATATTCAAGATTCCATCGGTGATTATTTTATTTGGTCATAATCGTTGCTGCTACACAAAGATATTGGCGAGTAGATTTTCAGAATTACGCAAAAGAAAGCTTATTAATTGAGTCGGTGGTAGACAGATTGTGATGGATCCCGTGGGTCATTGAAGTGCTGCTATTGATTATTTCATTAATACTGAGTGAATTAATAATGGCATAAGTTCATTTATCAACGTACTGCTCGGTTATATTTCAAAGTACTGTTGTTTGTTCCAAAGTACTGCTGCCCAACCTACTGATATTTTCAAAGTACTGACTAAAATACTGCTCTCAAGCTGCCGCTCCTCATAAATTTTCGAAGTACGGCTGCTAGCTTCTCAAGGTACTGTTGTTCATTTTCAAAGTACTGCTAGCTTCTCACAGTACTGCTGCTCGTTATATTTTTCAAAGTACTGCTTGATATTATGTTCAAGGTGTACTGCTACAAGATAATTTATGAAGACGAGTCAAGAGCTTTATGGTTCAATATATATTCATGGTTTACAAGTAGTGAGGGGAAGCTGAGATGGGTGTTGATCAAAATATCTTGACAGTATGTTTGTGTGTATACAAGTTGCTTATCTTCACAAGTTCCCTATTCGATGATTACAAAAAGGGGAAGAAATTAACATGAAGATTATTTGCAGCTTATTTATGTGTGTTTGTTTCATTCATGGAGATGATTACATCTCAACTTCTTTATTTAAGGGGAAGTTCGTACACGACTTTGTTTATTTTGTCATCATTAAAAAGGCAAAATAAATACAAGAATGAAACAATGGGTTTGAAGATTATCATCATTGAAGATTGCTGAATTCATGAAGATAGTTTTGTAATATCAAATAGGGGAAGATTGTTAGGTCATATACAATCGTGTATATGTGATTTGATACAACAAAACTACATATGCTTCAATGAAGATAATTGAAGGACTAAATATGCATAATGAAGATTCTACAAGCTGGTGGAGTACATGCAAAATACTTATCTTTATTAGAAGATTACAGAAGATATTGTTTTACTTGTAGGATAAGTTTGTAACCCTAGCATCTCTATTATATAAAGAGATGATAGGCACGTATGTTTGGTGTAGAAAAATATCGACACACACAAATATACACGTTCCACATATTATTAGTTAGTTAGTTCATAGCTTCAAGGTTGTAAAACCCTATCACTATTAAGAGTGATCGTATTAATAATATTGAGGCTTGGTTTGATATTATTATTGTGTTCTGCTATTCTTATTGTTTGTGTTCTTCTTAGCCTTACTGAGTAGATTCCGCATACTCATTAAAGTTACAGGTAGAATTCCACTTAGTAGCTTAGGATTTATCCGAAGTTGCTAAACCCTTTACAAGTTAAAGGTTAAAGATCCATACTACAACAACCGTTTACGAATTGGGATCTACAAACTTGAACAATTTGACAGAAACAATGTCATGACCTTTGTCAAATGCCCTCAGAGTGTCTATATATGTTATAGGCATGAAATGTGTGTTCAAAAACAAGACTGATGAAAATGGCACTGTTATCAAGAACAAAGCCAGACTTGTTGCTAAAGGATATAATCAACAAGAGACGATTGACTATGAAGAAACATTTTCCCCTGTTGCTAGAATGCAAGCCATTAGGATCTTCCTTGCCTATGCAACCTACATGAATTTTAAGTGTAAAAGCCATGAGTTTCCTGACTATGTCTGCAAGCTTGACAAAGCCCTTTATGGACTGAAACAAGCTCCCAGGGCATGGTATGAAACTCTTTCAGCCTTTCTAATCCAAAACAAATTTGTCAGAGGAAGGATACACAACACCTTGTTTATCTATAGGACAAAAGATGATATGATCTTAGTCCAAGTGTATATTGATGACATCATATTTGGCTCAACAAGTTACAAACTTTGCAAACAGTTTGAGAAACTAATGACAAAGCAATTTGAAATGAGCATGATGGGTGAACTCACATACTTCCTTGGACTTCAGATCAAATAGACTGATAATGGAACTTCCATCAGTCAATAGAAGTACATTAATAACACAGTAAAGAAGTATGAACTCAGTGACTGTGCTTCAGTAAAAACCCCAATGGTTCCTCCAAGCAATCTTGGTCCTGATCTAGCTGGTAAACCAGTTAATCAAACCTTATTCAGAGGCATGATTGGATCACTGATGTATCTTCTTGCCACAAGGCCTGACGTACAATTTGCAGTCTGCTTATGTGTAAGATATCAGTCTAACCCAAAAGAGTCACATCTCACTGCTGTGAAAAGGATCCTGAGATATCTAAAAGGAACTCCAAGCCTTGGTTTGTATTATCCTAAGTGCTCAGGATTTGACCGTAAGGGATACGCTGACTCAGTCTATGCAGGATGCAATATGGATAGAAAAAGTACTTCAGGGTCCGATCAATGAAAAGGAACTACTGGAGTCGTATTTTACTTTGGAGAGTCACCTATCACTTGGTATACTCAGAAGCAACCAACAATGGCGCTCTCATCATGTGAATNTATCAAAAAGTGCAGAATAAGCAGAGGAAATAAGGGTTGCTTTCATGAGGAAAGAGTGTACAAGCAAGGGGTGCTATGCAGTACTGAAAATGTGAACAATGTAACGCTTCTTAACAGCTGATACATGGTTTGCACATTGCAACAAAACAAGAAAAGCAAGTATAGGTTTTCTAAAATGCCTTTTAAGGATTCTAAGTAATCTTTTTCATCATTTAGATTTAGAAAGGTTACACATGTATCTCATGTTTACTTATTAAAGTAAATGCCAATGGAACTGTACAGAACTTCAGATGCAAGTTACAATGACGTATGTTCTCAAGTTGTGGTACTAACATGTCTTTTATTTGAACTACTAACACTATTTTAAGTTTTTGATTATGCTAGAATTGCATAGCATGGTAGATTGGAAATATGTATAATGAGTTCCACGCATCTTTCGTTAGTGTAAATATGACAAACGCACTTCTTGATAAGCGTAAGTATAGATCAAAAAATAAACTACCATAATCTAGACTTTCGACATGCAGTACAACAAGGACGGAAACCAAAAATGAATTGCATTTGTATACAAAAGCCCCAAACAGTGTGGAAAATCGGATAGTTCCTAGCTTCCCGTTTGTGATCAATTCAACCTACTAATTAAAAGTGGCATTCAAAACTATCTTTCTCTAATTTTTCTAAACAAAAAACTACAGCAATTCCTACGGTTTCAGTCCAATGTTCTAATTTCATGTCTAGGGTGTTTGGATTAGCTTGTTTTACCGGCTTACGCTCATTTGAATTTGTAGAAGCTCATATGCTCACTTTTTCCGGTTTATGAATGATCTTATCAAATTTAGCTAATGTACTTATTCAAGTACAAAAGCTCAACTCGAGTACCTCTGAACCAAAAAAAGTGAGCTCATGAGCTTTTCCATATTCAAATGAGCCCGTATGTGGTATGTTTAATAACCTCACAAACCAAAAAAAGTGAGCTCATGAGCTTTTCCAAATTCATATGAGCCCATATGCCGGTGAAATAAGCTAATCCAAACACCCCCTTAATCATTTTCCCCAATCTATCTCAAAATCCAACATAACTCGTATTTCAATTCTTTTGGTTTACAAGATTACATTTCTTATAATATAATAACACTGTTTTACCCAAAAGATACATTCCATCTCCAAGAACATTTCTTGTAGTATATAGAAAGATGTGAAAACATTTAACTTAAACTTCTCTATAGATGTAGGATATAGAAAGATGTGAAAACATATAATTGTGTAGGTGTAATTTTTCAATTTGGAGGCTATCCAATCAACTAAAAGATACATTCCATCTCCAAGAACATTTCTTGTAGTATTAACCTGATTCAATAACACTAAATATGGCCAAAAAATATCTCATGTCCAAGTACAATCCAAAATGATATGGTTGTGTCTTGGTGGGGATTTAGTGACTTTCCAAAGACTTCTGATTCGCTATTTAATCGGGCGGACTCGGAGCTAAATAAATTCTCAATCAAATGTTTGTTTTGATGCATGTGGTTATCCAAACTCCGGCTTGGACATTTGACGATTTAGAAACAAGTTTGCTATGATATAAAAGCCTGCATGTAAAGACACCCACATTGATCATATCCAGTGATCCGAATGGTTGGATTGGATAACCGATCTGAATTTCCCTTGTACTAAGATGTGGTAACTTTCTCTCAAGCTTAGCATGTTGCTAGTTTAGAATAAAATTACCATTCGAGAAAAAAGACTCTTGGTCTTTCAGTTCATCGGCACTGACATAAAAATACTCATTGAGGTGGTAGATAAAAATTAAGGGTTTACAAGGAAATAGTAGCAGACGTAAGAATGTGAAATTGCACATTGGAAAAAGAGATTATAAGGAGATGAGATGATACTGTTGAAGACCCCCTTTCTTTCTGTAAATTTCCATACATGACGATTCAAATTACTGTCTCGTACATCTCGTGTTTGATTACTTCAAATTTGGAAAAGGCTGTACGTGGACGATGAGTCGATGACTAATTCACAGAGCCAATTAAGTGATATGGACTAGAAATAGCGTGCTCACGGCCACCAGCCACGGACACAAGCATTAGACTCAGAGAATGAAATTTTGTTAATCATTATGGCACAGTCCACTAATTTGCACTGATAAATGAGAAAAATAAACAGGATCCATGGTGCACGGTGAAAGGAATTATCTGAAGCCGGGCGTAGACTTTACTAACAGTTATTTTACTTGGCTTATTAAGTTACCAATATGCAATATCTTACATCTATAGTTGGCAACTAAAAAATAAGAGTTGCAAGTGTATATACAACAATAATGATCCGTTTAATTATAAAATCTAACGCTATTATCTCTACTTATAGATCTTGGATCATGTAACACCCTCAACTCAAATACGGCAGCTATCATGCTGGGGGTATTACGCAAATAGAAATCAAGCACATTTATAGCTAACGACCACAACACGGGACGTTTATAAATGTTGCAAAACATGTCATTCGAATTACTAACCATTTAGAGTACCAGGACTCTTAAGTCAAAATAGCAGCGGAAAAAGTAAATAGAGTTTGCAGCGGAAAATAAACAAAGTTTAGCAGCGGAAGTAACAAAAGACACAAAAAGGTTTTACGAATGACATGCAAATAAAGATAGAAAAATAGTAAAGCTGCCTTGACAGAAATGCCTCTTCAGCCTTAGCCACTCCACCAAGCCCAAAACACCATACTCCAAAGCTAATTATTAATATCATTAGTACCTGAAACACATGCTTAAAAGTCAACACAAAGGTTGAGTGAATCCATAGGTTTAAAGGAAAGTAATTGATCACAATATTCCAAGTTTAATAGAAAGGGGCTACGTTGTTATACGCCCGAAAATACCACTGCACTAAGCTCATGACACCAAGCGTTAACCAAACCAACACCAGTAACACTGTACTGAAAATAAGTCGACAATAACCGCGGAATTTCATATATACAAATGCCCCCTACGCTAGGTACTGCCAAATACCTAGCCAACCTCAAATATAGTACACCACAATTTGCCTATCCAGCAAAAGGAGTGGGAGGGTCAATTCCTATAGGCCTATATACTATATTCGCGCTCACTCGCAAGTGATTAATGGCTCATGATCTGAGGGACTTAATAGTGGCAAAAATCGTACTTAGTGCTTATCCAACAAAATGGCTACTGCTTCACTCACAGTACCAGCATATATAAGTTTCCAGCTCAATAAACAGTTTTCAAACCATTGTGATCATAGTAAAAACAGAGCATGTATCTCACCCCAAGTAGTTTGCAAAGCAATTAAAATAGATAAAAGTGGGGCTATGGACTCACCTGAGTACGCAGCAATGCAAGATATCACAACTAGTCTCAACTAGTAATTCATAAGGCCTCAAGAATAGTGTAGGCACAACGGCATCAAGAAAGTACAAGCACAAGTCACCAAGCACAATCATCATCAAAATATAAGCACAACAGTATTGGATCGGCACAACCTAACGAGTAATATATATCAGAAATAATATTCAAGTATAATATACATAAAATAACGTTCCTCGAACCCTTGTGTATTATGAAAATGTTTTGATTCCAATGGCGATAAAAGAAGTGAACATTTGTAATCTCGTGTGGATCTTTAAGAAAATACAATTTCGAGAATAAGACGAAGAAGGGCGGCGAAACGAAATCAAACACATAGAAGGAAATGACAAAGGAGAGTAAAACGCTCTCGTGAAAAAGTCGTAAAATGTAAGACCAAAGAGTAACTCACGCTAAAACAAATAGAAACTATAATGAAATAAATAAACGAGAAGAGAAAAGAATAAAAGAATAGAAGAATAAGATAAAACAATTGAAAGAAAAACAATGATAGATAGTTTCGGCGTTTACCCATTTTTCCCAAAATAGATGATAATTGTCAAATTGTATAAGCTTTGAAAATGTTTTTAGAACATCGGTAAAAGATTAAGTTTATAAAAGATTTAATAAAATTTTGGCATGACTTGCCCGTTAATCGAACGTTTCCTAAGTCAAACGACTCTTATATTAAATACTTATTAACGTCAAGTAACCTATTTATTACTAATCGTCACAATTCAATATATATTTGGACACATTTACCGACTGAGCTACATCGAACCTTTAGCTTTTATTGTTACATCATTATTAGTCCGTGTTTATATTATTCGTTACGGTATCCCATACCAAATATAGTTGCCGAAACCGTATCATGACCAAACCAAACTAACTATCAAGTAAATATACCAAAACCTTAAATAAGTCTTGCCGTGACTCGAGACGAGTCACGGCTCGGACACGAGACCAACTAATCCAAACAACCCAAAACAAGCACAACTCAATCCGAATCCACTACCACAAGCAAGAATGATCTCACCGCATCCTAGATCTAGTCACAACATCAATAACAACATCCAAATCCAATACCCAACACTGCCGAGACAAAAAAAATAAGCCAAATGGACCTAAAATCATAAACTAATCCATGATATCAATCAAGAACAACATATTTAACTCACCACACCACCACACGAGTCACGAGTCGACTCGGTGGTGGTGGTGAGCTAGCTGCCGAGAACAAACAACCAAACGGACCCTCTGAATCAATTCCAAATCCAAATAAATAAACAAACACGTCAATAGAACCTCAAGAACAATTAGAAAAACACCATTATCACCATACCGAGTCAACTGAGTTGACTCGGTGGTGACCGAGTCAGCTGTCGAGACCAAGGGGGGTCCACACGAGGGTTTTAACAAGGTTTTTAAAACATATTTATTAATAAAACTTTATAAATAATCGGATTTAAGAAAAATATAAGAATTAGGGTTAGGGTTTCAAAAATAATTTTTATTAAAAATCAAGATTGAGGGCGCGTGGGTGGTCATTACCGTCGGGGAACAACGAGGGAGGTGAGGTGGTGTCTCGGTGTGACGGTGGTGAGGCTGTGGTGGCGCGTGAGATGAGAACGTGATGATGGAGGTGTTTTAATGGCGCGTGGTGTAGGTAGAAATGAAGAGGAGAGTGAGGTGGTCACTTTGGTGGTGGCGGTGTGGCTCAGTGGCCGGCGGTGATGGTGGTTTGAAGGTGGCCGGCGGCTGAGGTGAAGAGAGAAGAGAGAGGAAGAGAAACCCTAAGATGTGGAAATGAGAATTATAAGTGGGTTTATATAGTGTGTTTATAGGGTTGATAAATCACATGGACTAATGGGTAATTAACTCAAAGTTTAGGATAGGATGATTGTAACTTTCGCAGGGACCATTCATGTAATTTATCAAATCTTTCACGAAAGCGGTTAGGGGCTCAAACGACATAGCAAGCGGACTCGAAAAATTACGAAACTTGCGCCATTGTTCACGAAATTGTTTTTCCAATAACATCAAGTATAAACTTCAATATTTTTCTCAAACTCAATATAATTTAATAAATTTAGCAATTTGCGATATGATTCAAGTTTTTCTAGATTGTGCCGACTCAATAAAGGGATAAAGCTCATATTAAATAAGGTAGTTCACGGTTTTTCAAACCCAAACAAGTTCAAAGATGCTCAAAAGCTAAGGAAATTCAAAAGTAGGGGTTTTGGCTCGTAAAATAAGTTTAAGAAAATTTCCGGATGTTACAGCACATACCCCTAAAAGGAATCGCGCCCTCGCGATTAGGTTCAGGTAATAGGTCGGAATATTGTTGGCGGAAAGGTGATGGTACTAAAACAGTTTAAGTCTCAATTACGCAATGTTTCACATTCTTGCTAGGGGTTCTCCTTCAAATTCTCAGTCTCAATTCCAAGGTAAGGTTCATATCCAGGTGACACAAATTCCATTTCGATCTATGAAGGCTGATAATCAAATAAAATAATATAAAATAAAAATGACGGGGTGACTAAACTTCAAATTTTGTTTTCAAAATCGAGGTTTTCCTCCTCAGAAAATGAATGAGACTTTATTTGAAAACTTCATTAGGTAAAACATTATTACGAATTTGACCAACATAATTTTTCAAATGTTACAAATTTCTTTGTTGGGAATTCACAGTTACGTAAGATGACACAGTTTCAAAAGATTTTTAAGTTTGTAGAAATCGGGTTTCCAACCGTGGTATAGATAAGATAAATTTCACAAAACAACATTTGACATTTCTCAACAAAAGTTTGATAAGATATTGACCAGAAGGAATTTAATCCTCAAAATAAGAATTTTCAGAAAAAGTGTCACTATGAGTTTCAAAGTGGACATAAAAACATTTTTAAGGAAGCGGTTTTAAAAATAATAACATCAAAGAGGAAGAGTAGCCGAGCAGGTCCACCTATGTTCCTAATCATCAAAGGAAAGGCATCTAGTTGCCAAAGCTGAACGGGGTTCAAGGTTTAACATCGGGCGAAGCTCAAAAAGTGTAAGTATCCAACTTGCTCAAACGGTATCCTAACCGAAATTGTTGTACCAACGGTCGAAAAGAAATACTCAATACTAAGAGGTATCATGACTTAAACGGTTGCACTCGTGACCCGAGATGCTTGAATCAATTCCAACATATAATGAGAAAATTCCTTCTTGTTCACAAGGTGAGGTCGGGCATCAATAATCGTTAAACAGGCTAAAATCTCTCGGTATTCCGGTACAGGAGTCGAGTCATATACAAGAAACGAGTTGTGAGCATGTGTCGTCTAGAACTCCTAGAAGGTACGATATCATAAGGGTGCGGGTATATTGACAACCTAGTTCGATACTTACAATTCAATCAGAGAATCTAATTGAACGGAGCGAGTGGGGCAACTTATTAGTGATGAAACAGTATCTAGGATCGGTAGGTTGTCATTTATAGTCTCAAGAAAAGGTGTGGGATCCACTTCCAGGGTTTGGTTTACTTTGAAAAGAATGAAAATTATCAATTATATAAAGTAATAGTACGAAAACACTTTCATGGCCGTATATAGCTCACCAGGGAATTGTAAAATACCTATAAAATGGTTTGTGGATCATCTTATAAAATAATAGAGAACGACTTATCATTCATAAAATAATGACAAAATCATGTAAAATACTAAATAAAATAGTTGGTAGGACAACTTGTAGAGTGATGAATAATGATTTATCAATCATAAAAATATTAACACAATCATGTAAAACATTTAATAAAATAGTTTGTAGGATAGCGGATAAAGAGATGGAGAATGATTTATCATTCATAAAATAATAACAAAATCATAGTTTAATCGGCGATATATTAGTAAGATGAAGATCGGGTTACACAATAACTTGGAAGATGATTCGTAAGACAATGCATGGAGTAATAAGAAAATCATTTGTGACTCATAAAATATTGGAAAAGCGGTAGCTTACCTAGTGATTTAGTAGCAAAACGATTCATCGGGTAGCAGAAAATAGTTTTGAAAAGTAATGACAAAATAAATTGTAAGACAACAATAATTTCATAGTTTTATTGTTTTGAAATCAACAATGGCTAATCAGCTAACGAGAGAGTAAAACGATTTACAAGATTGTACTAAAATAGCCAGAATAAGTGCGTCATGGCTTACAAAGTTTTATGAAATTGCTCGTTGGTTTATGAAATGGTAGTAAGGTAGCGAATCGATTTATTACTTAATAATGGGAGGGCTTATGCAATGAATTGTAAAACAATTTATTTGGCAGCAAGAAAATAATTTAACATTTATAATATAGTAACAAGCTTTAATTTGTAATATACTATTAAGATAGTAAAGCACTTTATTAGAAAGATTTCGATTATTTAAAATGCTTTAGTTTATTAAAACTACCTTGTAAAAATATAAAATAGTAATTGACATTAAAGATCTAATTTATTGTCTACAAAATGGTGATAACATCGAAATCTTAGTTTTCAAAATATAGTAGTGAAACATCTTGTAGGTTGACCGTAAAACGGTCGGTAAAGCAATTGGAAACGGTTTGTGTGGATTTATGTGTAGTGGTAAAAATAATGGAATGTGAAATAATGTAGCAAGAGGGTTTAATTACTTACAGAAAACTTCTATATAAGTATATGTCTGGTGTGGGAGCTCGCGTTAGGGTAAAGAAATTTAAGTGAATAATGGATGCACAAGATATGTGTACCACATCAGTGTAAACAATCACGCATACATAGCACTTGACAGCGTTGACTTACATAATAGCTGAAACAATACGTAGTGCTTTCAATTGAAATATGTTGCGGGGGTTCGTAAAAAAGCGGGCCGGACACCGGCGAAGAGGCACAGGCGAGACCAGGCATGCACACGCCCACGAAGAGGCCGCCGAGACCGCGCCAAAAAAAAAAACCAGGCAAGCACGGGAAAGGTAAAGGACGAAGCATGACGCCAGGGCGGGGCGCGCGCGCGCCGGCGCGACAAATGCTGAAGTAAGAAACGGTATTCCAACTCTAAGCGAGCTTAAAATCTAACCGACAACTGAGGTGACCGTTAAGAATTAGGATCAAAAATGCGATGAGTTACCAAAACATGACAGGAGAATGCCAGATAGAAGTATGCTACCGAAATCTAAACGGGAAAGATTCTGAAACTTCTTTATATCCGCGGCTAACCATTGCCCCATTTAAGTGGGCCGACTAATACTAAAAGCGACACGCGTGTTTGGCAGTAACACCTGGGCTCTACGATTGTGACAAAGGATAGGAGCGGAGTACGGACCGCTAGCTGAGTATCGCACCTTCAGGTGACCGACTTCTGGGTGATCTGGGCGCCACGATTAACAACGTGCTAGCACTCCTTACAGACTGACGAAAAGAGAAAAAAGTTTGAGTAGACGGCAAAACGCAAACTACGAGAAGTACAGTATTGATCTCGGGGGCGTCTTAGCACGCGAAAGATTAGCTCACACACCTGGCACGACGTCATCCAATCGGCAGAGAGGTAAAAACCTATAGAGGCTATGCCGTAAGCTCATAGACAATACAGGCTTCAAGTATGCCATCACCCTGATTCCTGTTTATCCAAATAGACTGTAAATAGTAACAGAAGTCGGACTGTTTAGAAAGAGAAGCTCAGTCAATGGCCGTGGATCCGGTTACCAGGTGTAAAGGGTGCAACTCGGGTTACGGCCAACCTCCCAGTCGGTTTGGTTCAAAATCCTAGACCACACATAATTTGAA
>LBNU01009862.1:13746-24168 GCA_014162995.1 Artemisia annua | reverse complement strand
TATAGAAAGATGTGAAAACATATAATTGTGTAGGTGTAATTTTTCAATTTGGAGGCTATCCAATCAACTAAAAGATACATTCCATCTCCAAGAACATTTCTTGTAGTATTAACCTGATTCAATAACACTAAATATGGCCAAAAAATATCTCATGTCCAAGTACAATCCAAAATGATATGGTTGTGTCTTGGTGGGGATTTAGTGACTTTCCAAAGACTTCTGATTCGCTATTTAATCGGGCGGACTCGGAGCTAAATAAATTCTCAATCAAATGTTTGTTTTGATGCATGTGGTTATCCAAACTCCGGCTTGGACATTTGACGATTTAGAAACAAGTTTGCTATGATATAAAAGCCTGCATGTAAAGACACCCACATTGATCATATCCAGTGATCCGAATGGTTGGATTGGATAACCGATCTGAATTTCCCTTGTACTAAGATGTGGTAACTTTCTCTCAAGCTTAGCATGTTGCTAGTTTAGAATAAAATTACCATTCGAGAAAAAAGACTCTTGGTCTTTCAGTTCATTGGCACTGACATAAAAATACTCATTGAGGTGGTAGATAAAAATTAAGGGTTTACAAGGAAATAGTAGCAGACGTAAGAATGTGAAATTGCACATTGGAAAAAGAGATTATAAGGAGATGAGATGATACTGTTGAAGACCCCCTTTCTTTCTGTAAATTTCCATACATGACGATTCAAATTACTGTCTCGTACATCTCGTGTTTGATTACTTCAAATTTGGAAAAGGCTGTACGTGGACGATGAGTCGATGACTAATTCACAGAGCCAATTAAGTGATATGGACTAGAAATAGCGTGCTCACGGCCACCAGCCACGGACACAAGCATTAGACTCAGAGAATGAAATTTTGTTAATCATTATGGCACAGTCCACTAATTTGCACTGATAAATGAGAAAAATAAACAGGATCCATGGTGCATGGTGAAAGGAATTATCTGAAGCCGGGCGTAGACTTTACTAACAGTTATTTTACTTGGCTTATTAAGTTACTAATATGCAATATCTTACATCTATAGTTGGCAACTAAAAAATAAGAGTTGCAAGTGTATATACAACAATAATGATCCGTTTAATTATAAAATCTAACGCTATTATCTCTACTTATAGATCTTGGATCAGACTATCATATCACTTAACGTTAGTTACATAATCCAGAACTTAACTCCTTTTAACGTTGGGTGATCGATAATTGAAATCATTTTCCATGCCTCTAAGGGGATAGTACATAGATCTGATTCCATCAGACAAACAAATAAAACACCCAAACGATGGATTTTGTTATCCTATAGATGCAAGTCATGGCATATTATGTGGTTGATCTCAAAGATTTCTGTTTGAATTTTATCAATAAAAGGAATCTGTTATCTAGCATCAGGAGATATAATTTTGAAAATATTGAATGCAGACGCAAACGTCTTCCATATATGCACATGATTATTGTCGAAAATTTCCATTTGCAAATATTTGAACTTCAAATTCATTCAAGCATAGCCACACAAAAGCAATAGCTTTGAAATAAAAATTGGAAGATCGATGAGCTCCATTACTCCAATGATCAATATACCAGATACAAATCATTATTTCATAAATAGAAAGGTATTACATAATTTTTTAAGAGTCCAATAGATCAGCTAGATGCAACTAGCCATAAAACACATACATAAATTTGCAAAGGAAAGAACATCCAACATATGGATGTTTTATTAGGAAACACTTATTATGATCGCTGTAAACATAGCATATCAGCGGAAGCATCTTATTTCAACTCTGAAAGACAGTAATCCTTATTAGTGACTGCTGCGACGATGTTGTGGCTGCAACCATAGATCATTTATTCAGTAAGTAATAATTGAACTGGAGAATTGTAAACCGAGTTTTTGTTGTCTGTTATAACAAAATATATAAGTTTTACTAAATTGTTTGTTTATTTTAGCAAAATAATTAAGTAAATAACCTTTGGCGGCTTCGCTGAAACCCCTGGAACGTCATTCGGTTCAGGTTTGGACGCTGCTTCTGAAACTGACAACACCTGCACGAATATGAACGCTAACATTAATATATACTACCATATTTCCCTATGAAAACATTTAACTTAAACTTCTCCATTAAGTGGTTAAGAAGAACTTCTAAATCTGTTTATACCAACCTTTTTTTGACGGGTATCGCTAGTCGAGTTCGTACCCATCATTATCTGTGCAAAGAATTTCATATCATCCTCAATCTCAGCAGGAGTGAGGGAAACTTTGGGTCGATTCTCCTCGAGGATCTTCAATAGCTTCTTTAAGTCTTCATCTGGTGCTTTAGGGCCACCTGTAGAAGTAGATGATGAGTTGCATTTTGGTACTTCCTGAGCATGAGTGTTCTCTTTTTTTTGTTCCATCTTTACAGATGCTTGTTGAAACTTGAAAACAATAACAAAAAAAAGGGAAGAGTTTGCTCTATATTATGACTCGAAAGAAATTTGAGAAGACAATGCATGAAAAAAACAACATATATATAGATATGATGATGGCAACCAACACAAGGTTAAAATATAGAGTTTCTATCAAAAAGTGCAGAATTAGAGGAGGAAATAAGGGTTGCTTTCATGAGGAAAGAGTGTACAAGCAAGGGGTGCTATGCAGTACTGAAAATGTGAACCTTGTAATGTTTCGTAACAGCTGATACATGGTTTGCACCTTGCAACAAAACAAGAAAAGCAAGTAAAGGTTTTCTAAAATGCCTTTTTTTAAGGATTCTAAATAATCTTTCTCATCATTTAGATTTAGAAAGGTTACACATGTATCTCATGTTTACTTATTAGATAAAGTAAATTCCAATGGAACTTTACAGAACTACAGATGCAAGTTACAATGACGTATGTTCTCAAGTTGTGGTACTAACATGTCTTTTATTTGAACTATTAACACTATTTTAAGTTTTCGATTATGCTAGAAAGCAGTTAATATAGTATTGGCATAGCATGGTAGATTGGAAATATGTATGAGTTCCATCACGCATCTTTCGTTAGTGTAAATATGACACAATGCACTTCTTGATAAGCGTAAGTCTAGATCGAAAAATAAACTCCCATAATCTAGAATTTCGACATGCAGTGCAACAACGACGGAAACCAAAACGATTTGAATTTGTATACAAAAGCCCCAAACAGTGTGGGATATCGGATAGTTCCTAGCTTCCCGTTTTTAATTATGGGAATCTCTCAAATAACATTTTTTGGGAGTTCCACAATTCTCAAGGGCTTGTTGTAAGTTGTAACTACTAATGAAGAGTTGGTACGTTCAGTGGCGGAGCTAGAAGAATTTTTTTGGGAGGGCCGAAACAAATTTTTTTCCGAAATAACACATGAAATCGCGAAAAAATACACTAACGGGCTTAGGCCTAGGGGGGCCGGGACCCTTCCCGGTCCCTTAATAGCTCCGCCCCTGGGTACGTTCCTATACTGCCCTGATATAAGCCTTTTCTTTTCTTGAGGTGGAGGAAGGCCGAAGGCATAAATTGTTCACACTGGTACACACTGAACTTTTTTGTTCAGCAGGTTGGGTTATTGGTAATTTAATGATAATTTTCAATTTAAAACTGAATCTGTGACTTATGCTGAACCGTTCAAATCTGCACACTAGAACTCAAATTGAGAGGCTAGAATCCAGATGCCTTTTTAAGTTTGATGTTCATCACAGTCAAAGGTATTGCTGATCCAAGAGCTTTCTGGTGCGACAAAAAGGAGTTCATATCTAGAAAAGGATTAATAATATTTAATATGCATCTTGCAAGTATTAAATGCAAACACGACCTGCTGATAAGCATCATCTATATTTTAGGAATATTCAGTATGAAGACTTGATGTTAACTGATTCCATGAAGACGTAGACATGTAGTCAGTATGATTTTTCTTCTATTTGTCTGTTAAAAGTTTCATAAAATTCCCTTGCTGTCATATCATAAACGTCAGACCATAAAATTTTGAAGAGTCACACCATGACTTGAGGTAACTAGAAATAAAAACATGACGTTTCAGATTAAAAATGAAGGAAACAATTTTAGACCAGTGTATATATGCGTAAAAGGTTTTCAGTATTCTCAACTGATGATCGTTGAGTCGCCATACATATAGGTTTTCAGTTTTCTCAACTAACACCTCTCTTTTTTTCATGAACTGATTTGTATAAAAATTAACACTGGCAAGAAGATAGGGTGCTATAATGGATTGCGTACAATGTAATGCTGAATATGAAATGTAAACATATATGAGTTAATGTGGAATATGAAATGCATATAGATAGCAGTGAACACTGAACAGCTACAACTGAAAGATGGTAATCCTTGTTACCAACTGGTGCAGCGACTCAGAGTGCAAACATGGACGACTCTCATTAGCTAAATATAATTAAGCTTCAAAAATCTTTGTGGCTGTCTATATAAAAACTAATTTAGACGAATTTACTTGTTTTTTCAAAAATTAACCTGTTGTCGGGTGCAACTGTGAAACTTTTGGAACTTTCATAGATTCAAGAATTATAAACTGAATCTAGAACCATGTGAAACAGCATATGCTAGAAACACACTGCAAAAATAAAGAAACTGTAAAAAAAACGCAGCTAGCATATATACGGAAACTCATAAAAGCAACACATCGCAAACAGAGAAACAAAGTTACCAAAAACAGTTGTAAGCTATATAGTATTCAGCCTGGTTCTGATTATAAAAAGTACTTAGGTGCTGTCATTCATGTGTCTTCTTGGGCTACTTGGAGTTTTCAAAGTGATCATAATTTTAACAGAAAAGAGCACCCCCTGTCAGCAATGTTTGCAGAAATTAAACCTCTCTTCCTTATCATCGAGTATACAGTGCTTTCTGTATGTAGTTATGAGTTATCTAAAGATCTTTAAAGAACTAAAGTATTTTATAAACATATTAGCAAGTAGCAACGAAGCACACAGAATGCATAAATTTCTATAATGAAGCATCATGTCCAAGATTAAAATCGATGAATGCGACATTGATCTCTTTGATCACCCACCATTAGCCAAAAAAGTCCCAAATCTAGCCACTCTATATAATAAGAACAATTACATAGAATTTCTATTCACCAGCTGATTCAAGGACGTCAGATACTCAAATACCAGCTAAGAAGCGTGAAGCTCTATACATCAATAGATGATAAATAACAAACATTTGGTGACATTAGCATATCAAGTATATGTATATAATCAAAAGTAGTTTATAATCTACATCATATTGTGTTCACAACACGAGACATGATAGTTGACATTTAACATGTTTTAAATGAATCCACTTCCCGAATATGATATCACAAGTTTCTCTACACCACATGTTGAATACAACTAACCTGACAATAAAGAGAAATGAAAAGAAAAAAATAATAGGGAAAAAAAATCACATGATTTATTTGTGGATAACCTCGTTTATGATCACGGGTATTGTTGAACTAAACGGTATTTACAGTATCACTTAGTGCACGAAGAATGCATCCAAGACCAGCTTTCTGTGTTAACTTTTCATGAATCCGTAGGCATTGATCACACGTGGGGCGATCACCTGTTGACAATCCTCGATACAAGTACCTGCCCAGTTATAGAAACACAAAATAAAAACGGGCCCAGAAAATGGAAAACAGATAACAGAGCAACATATTTTATAGAAGGAAAAAGAGACAGGAGAAACTTACTTCATAAGAATATCATAGTACTCAGGATCCAAAGACGAGAACATCAGATCCACATCTTTTATTGCCATTAACGCTCTATGCACCACAATCCAGTTTGCAGACTGCACAAGTTTCAAAGAGACGTTTCAACTTCTACACATCAAAGAGACGTTTACTAACAGTTCCAAATATTCCATTTTATCGTTTGCTTGAGATTAAATGGCTATATCAGATAACTGCCGTAACTGTCAGGTAAACCAGTTTACAATCTAAATCAGGTATTGTATCCAACATAAGTGGCAACTGCGGGTATCCTTATTACCAATCTAGCATAAACGAAATTGCTTCGTTTCATGTATTGGACCTCTCCCAATTCATTTCTGTCCAATTACATTCTTGTAAATCCTCAATTCCTTACTTTTTGAGTTTGTGATCAATTCAACTTACTAATTAAAAGTGGTATTCAAAACTTTCTTTCTCTAATTTTCCTAAACAAAAAAACTACAGCAATTCCTATGGTTTCAGTCCAATGTTCTAATTTCACGTCTAGGGGGTGTTTGGATTAGCTTATTTTACCGGCTTACGCTCATTTGAATTTGTAAAAGCTCATAAGCTCACTTTTATCGGTTATGAACGATCTTATCAAATTTAGCGAATGTACTTATTCAAGTACAAAAGCTCAACTCGATTACCTCCTAAACCAAAAAAAAGTAAGCTCATGAGCTTTTCCAAATACAAAAGCCCGTAAGCCGTCAAAAGCTAACCCAAACACCCCTTTGATCATTTTAGCTAATGCTCTTATAAAATTTAGCTAATGTACGTATTCAAGTACATAAGCTCAACTCGATTACCTCCTAAACTGACAAAAAGTTAGCCATGAGCTTTCCAAAATTCAAATGAGCCCGTAAGCGGTTAAAATAAGCTAATCCAAACACCCCTTTGATCATTTTAGCTACTGTTCTTATAAAATATACTTATTCAAGTTCATAAGCTCAACTCGATTACCTCCTAAACCGAAAAGAAGCGAGTTCAAGAGCTTTTCCTAATACAAATGAACCCGTAAGCCGGTAAAATAAGCTAATCCAAACACCCCTTTGATCATATTTCCCCCATCTATCCCAAAATCCAACATAACTCGTATTTTTCGCCTCCGTAAATCCACCACTCAAATCAATAACAACCGACTTATAAATTAAAACCACTAAATACAACAATTAGATCTAAACATTTTANTAAAAATATACTATATACAAAATAAAAACCAAAAAAAAAAAAAATAAAAAAAAAAAAATAAAAAAAAAAAAAAAAAAAAAAAAAAAAAAAAAAAAAAACACCTTGCATCTTTCATCTCTAGTTTTTGGAGGAGACCCTTCAAGAGCAGTCTTCAAAGCTTCAACTGGCTTATACCTATTGAATCAAAATCAAAATTGAAATTAATTATTTAAGGGTTTTGGTTAAAAAAAATGACTTACTGTTTGAGTAAGCTTTCGATCTTGCGTGATTTGTGTTCGATTCTTGAGATGATTGCTTCTGCGTTGTCTGCTTCAATATGTTCTCCCATTTTTGGTTTGATTTTGTTATGTTCTTCGGGTTTTTGGTTTTGGTTTTGATTTGTGAAGTGGAGAGTTTGGATTCTTTTTGGGTTGAAATGGGGGTGTGGATTTAGTTCAGGGGCTTAATGTGAAATCATTGTCAATGGACAAGTAAGGAAGCGTTTCTTTTGTGGTTTTTGCACAAAAGGAATACAATGAATCAGAATTCAAGCTGTTTGGTACTGTCAAATTAAGAATTTAGGCCCCGTTTAGTTTCTCGGAGGTTTAGGATTCCGATTTGGATTTTGATTCGGATTTAAAGAGAGAAAAAATATATAATATGTAATTAAAAAAATAATATTTTATAAGTTAGTTAATAAAATATTATAAAAATTAATGATAGTGATAATTTTTTATTAATTTATTGAAAATGTTGTGAGATAGTAATAAAAATGGGACTCATCTTGGGTATGGATTGGCCAAAAGACACCATATTAGTGTGGAATAATATTTTGCTAGCATGGTCCACATAAATTCATCCCTATTTGATACCAAACAATTGTTATTGGGTTTGAAATGATTCCTTATTTCCTTAAATCCAAAAGTACCCAACCAAACGGGCCCTTAAGCCTCAAAACCCATTCACGTCTCAAGTGGTATCTTCTGCACAAAACCTCTGACCAATTTTGTCTCATCTGTTTCAAATCACACATTTATATTATTAAATCATAAATTATTTTCATACAATTTAAAGTTTGTTTATAAAATGTTTTGTTAAAAAAATAATAAATAAATAAAAAATGTTTTGTTAATAACTTATCAATTACGATTTTCTCTCTTTTCATTTAATGGAAAATCAAATCCAAATCTAAATCTAAATTCTAATCCTAAACCCATCTAGAAACCAAACGGGCCCTAAGAGTAATGTATGTCTGTATGGTATGTTTGTTTTGTATTCTCTAGAGAATGATGAGCTTTATATTATGTGTTGTATAACAAAAATGTAAAGTCGAATCTTTATATAGGTTTTAATTGAGCAAATAGCTCAATTTGTTAAATAAGAGAATGAAGTCATTTTATTTGTTAAAAGAAAATTAAAATTGAGATAAGTTTATCAAAATCATTTAAGTTTCATTAATCAAGAAAATATGTATAAAAATATATATGTTGGTTTATAAAAAAACTAATAAAATGAAAATGTACTAATAAAACTTTGGTAGTTAAATTTCAAATAAAATATATAAATTTAAGTAAACATATCAGTTTTATGCTTTTTAATAACCTTAGGAATTTAACAAATAACCCCAAGACTTTACTTTTATTTTCATTTTTTTTTTTTTTTTGAACAAACAACTTATGTTGTTATTTATAAATGTTATTATTCTTTATGACATTAAGGATGTTTAGAATGTTTTTTTTTAAATATTTGGGTGGGGCCAATAACTTAATTTTTAACATTTGGTCGCCTTTAATGAAAAAAATTAAGGGGTAAAGCTAAAGATACGCAACATATTTCTACAAATAAACACAAGTACGCAACATACTTAGTAAAGTGTCAAACGTACACAACATATTTTCAAAAAATCGTCGATCTACGCAATATGACCTGCTGGCAGCAGGTTACCAGGTCACCTAACTTTAAAAGTTACACCTTTGGTCCCTAAACTGTCTCAAATCTCGCGTACATGATCCTATTTTGGAAACGGTCGTTAAAAAAGTTTTTAAAAAAACTTTTTAACATTTATTTTTAAAATCGAGATAAAATCTTTTTTTTTAAATAAAATTTAGAAAAAAAGTTAAAAAAATTTAAAATTAAAAAAAAAGTTAACAATTAAAAAAAAAGGAAAAATTTTAAAAAATTAATTTTTTTAAGTTAATATTAAAAAATCAAATTTTTTTAAAAATTTAATATTTGGCAAAAAAAGAAATATTTTTTATAAAAGTTAATTTTTAAAATGCGTATTTTATAAATTAAATTTTTATAAAAAATGGGCATATTTTTTTTAAAATGCGTAATTTTTAAAAATTTAATTTTTTTTAAATTTATTTTAAAAAAAATTAACTTTTTTTGTTTTTAAAAAATTTATTTTTTTTTCGCAAATATTATTTTTTTAAAAAATTTTGATTTTTTTAAAATATAACTTTAAAAAAATTAATTTTTATTTTTTCTTTTTTTTAATTTTTAACTTTTTTTTTAATTTAAATTTTTTTAAACTTTTTTTTCTAAGTTTATTTTAGTTAAAAAAAAAAGATTTTATGCCTCGATTTAAAAAAAAATCTTAAAAAGTTTTTTTAAAAACTTTTCTCCTTAACGACGTTAGCCAGAATAGGATCATGTAACGCGAGATAAGTGAGAGACAGTTTAGGGACCCAAAGGTAGTAAGCTTTTAAAGTTGGTGACGCTGTAACCTGCTGCCAGCAGGTCATATTGGGCGTAGATAGACGATTTTTGAAAAAAAATACATTGCGTAGCGTTTGACAGCTTTACAAGTATGTTGCGTAGTTGTGTTTATTGTAAAAGATATGATTGGGTATTTTGCTTTAGCCGCCAAAATTTAAATACTGTGGATGACCCTGCATATAACCTATTAACAGCATATTTCAATTAATCCATGTATTAAAATTAAAGTAAAAGTAACATATACACGAACGTAATTATCGCCACGAATTACAATACTAAAACAGAACTTATTGCAATATATGTTTGGATGTCCGGATGTGTTGTCAATTTCGAGTCACTTATACATAATATCATATTAGAACGGGTACCGCGCGGCATGCGGCGGCCGGGTACCGTGTGGTTTATATTTTGAGTTATTTGGTTTATACATTTAGTTGTCTTCATGCTTTATAAGTAGAAATATTCAGAGATGGTTAATGCCATAATTTTAGTTTGAACAACCAACCGCTTCCTACCAACGTTGGCCTTCCTAACTAATTAATTTATCCTTTCCCATTAATAAGCAAGAAAAAGTCTGTAATTGTTAAGTCATTTTCTAATTATAGAATGAGTCTCAAATGCATTTATAGTAGTATAGATAGAATATAAAGTATAAGGATGTTCTGAAATAACGTTTTAGGCCCATACTAAACTGGCCAATACAGGAAAATCTGACATCATCATCATGTAGGAAGAGAAAAGAAATGCAATCTAGGCCCAATCAAGCAGTGATGATGATGCTTAAAGTGTTAT